>WJFA01004627.1:0-10402 GCA_009870155.1 Pseudobourletiella spinata
CGTACACGCACTCAACCAGACACACACACGTACACTCACATACGCAGACGCATGCACACACATGTACAGACTCACTTGCACATGCATAAACACACACGTACATACGCACGGGCACACAACTCTTCCGAAAAGGAGGAATAGAAAATACACTATGTGTGCCCGCCATAGTTCAACCACCAGGTCCATGCTCCCGGCACATACATTCAGATACTGCTATACACGTAAGGCTTTAAAAAGTCTGGCATGATGGGGGATACGGGATACAGCATGCTGGATGTACATGGTGATGGGGAGCATCTCCTATAGGATATAGCATCAAGCAGAATTCTCATCATCATCCTCCGCATCCTGCACCCACTAGTGCATCACTCTCTTATGCTCGCCTCTCTCAACTCGCATCTTTTCCAGCTGTCTGGAGAGGTGGATTTTCTGTATACAAGTATGTATCATACGACAATCCCATAGGGTCCCGCTGCTATCTCACATACTATCCTTTTAAACCACGAAAAACTTGTTAAACATACGCAGTTTAGAGGGTAGAGCCGAGAGCCGACTGTGCAGAATATGTGTGGGTCGTACAGTACAATAAGCACAGTGCGACTCGTATATACGCTATGGCTGGAAAAATCGAGGCTGGTGCTGCTATGATGCTGTGTAGTAGTTGCATTTGGTTAGAGAATACGATGTTGAGGAGTTGGTGGGGGGCTTGTTCTGGAATACATATATGTGTATATATATATATATACATATGTGTGTGTGAGTGCGTTCGCTTGTGTGAGGTGTGTATGTGAGGGTAGATTTGGCAAGTATGGGGTAGTAGGGGTCGATGCTGTGCATACTTATGTACATGTGTACAAGTGCACTAGCAGTGGCCTCATACAAGGACTCTCTGTACAGCAGTACGGCAGAGACACGTGGATGAGATGAGAATGCCACAGGCCGGCGGCGGCGGCGGCGGCCGTCCAGTCCACTGTGATCCAGGGAATGAGAATTTGATGACATTTGTGCGCAAACGTGAGAGTGGAGAGGAGGGAAAGTTTGAAAGAGTTTACATATTGCCAGCGCGTGTTGTGTGGTTGGTGAACGGTGAGCATCGGAATCCCGATGCAGGTTGTTTCACAACTATCGCTATGTGAACATGTTGTTGCTGTTGCTGTCCAATATTGTTTGACGAAGAAAAGAATGCAAACATGATTTTTATGTCCTCAATGGGGGCATTGTACCACTGTTATCTATTTGTATGATGTATTCATTGAAGACAAATGTATAACTCCGTAAACCGTGCGTCCGGAGGACGGACTACGGAATGAACAAGATCAATTCATCTCGGTCAGTGGCTGTGTTATCTGTAAGGCGTATCCCGTAATCTTCAATTTTTTATGAATGAACGCACGGTAATCCGAATGGACACCAAGAACATGAACTAAAACCACAATCCGTAGTCCACAACAACAAGTTTAATGGATTTCCCAGCACTACTGATTATGACGTTAAAGAGACAGTGTGAAAGGAATACCCCTGAAATACACGCACGTTCCACTTGATCATGACGATGATGAGTTGTGTTGTCATTCAACCATTTCCTAATGGGATCTTCTCCAAGTCCTGTAATTGGGCCCTGCAAGGATCGTCCACATGGGTACTTTGAAAACCGAGATCTCCCCAGTATAATTAACTGATTTGGCGTTCCGCTCAACTTCTACTGATCCCTGGTGGACACGATGCGGGTCCCTCAGTATCTTCCGAACCCTGACCATAACAAGGAAGAAAGCCAACTCAATGCTTGGGTTGGGAGTATTTCCGTTTTTTGTGTGTTATTTTTGATAATTTTTAAGAGCAAACAGGGTGTTTCTCGTCCAAGCTTACCGGAGGTGTCAATTTCTGCACCAACATATGCAAATTAAGTATTTTTAGCAGCGGCAGATTCCCTAGCGGAGCTCTCAGAGTTTTCAAAGTCAGCACCGTCATTTACGAGAGTTTCTCGCCGTATCACGGTAAAATTTCGATGTTTTTGTATCACCATTTTACTGTTTCTCGTCACCGTTTGTTCGTGAAAATTTACGCAAGCAGATATCTTACCCATGCCTGCTTATACGCTTCACAGTTTATCTCAAATTCATCCTCACCCTACCTCATCACCTAAAAGAAAATTGACAAAGTTGACAAAATGCACACAACAAAAACGAGTATTTTCAGTTATTTTTACCTCAACATTTCAATCGCAAGAACTTTGGGGATTTTTCTTTGTTCAGTATAATGTATGATAGTTCCTTAATTAATTCAAAAATTAAGCTCAAGCTGAAATTACGGAGCAAGACAAAAACATATTCCGGATTTTGTGCATAATCGCAATTTTTCGGCCATCTAATTCGTTGGCGAGCTGGGCAGAATTTTCTCCTCTATTTATTGCTACAACGTAAATCCTTCTAAAACAGTGCATTCGGGGGATGTAAGGCGAAAAGGGCGGAGGGAAACTGAATTTTTTGATGAATTAGAGGACGTTTTGAAAACTAAGCACAACTTTGCCAACACTGTGAGTAACGGCCATTGTTTGCTATGCTAGCTCAATAAATGCTGCGTTTTCGAGCAATGCAACATGAATCAGTTGCATTCAGATCTTGCGTAAACTCTTCTGTGAGGCTATAAATGATGAACCAATGTTCAGAGGCTCAATGTTAAGGTTCCCAATGTTGTGACAATTCAAATTGTCAGGGTCACATCCTCCGTATGCTGTGACCGAGAGCTCTACTTTTGGGTGGGTATAATCCCACTGATACGTGGTACAAACTGGAAAAATCTTGTAATTATGACCCCATTAGTCTCCGCCACAGGTGCCTCTAAATATACGCATCAGAAATCAGAACTTTTATGCGACACCCAATCACCCGGTATCGCAGAATTGTGGCAATTGGCAATGCATGCTTGTGACTTGTGAGGGAAAGCGAGACGAGAGGAGAAGACAGCTAGATCTGATTCTTAGGATTTGATTTTGGCGCGCTTTCGGTATTTACATTTTTTCTGTTCCTCCCGATGGACTCACGCCCGCCAAGTTCAACTCAGCTATAAGTTTGTGAGTGTTGTGATTGTGATTGTGACAAGGCAAGTTTATCCAGAAAAGATTTGTATCTGCGGAGGCAAGCGGTAGATAATATTAATAGTAATAAGCTAATAATAATAATTATTATTTTCATTCATAAACCTAACTGTGAGGTCGAGTGTGGGAGCACATATGCAAAAAAATAATCATAGCTATAGCTTAAATAAAGACAGGCACAGTAGTTTGGAGCTCTCAAATAATAATGGATTCCCCAAGATCGGATTCCGGACTTGAACTAGATTTACCGGGACCAACTACTGCTTCTGCTACTACTACAACTACTACTACTAATCCTAATACTACTACTGTGGCCTCCGAAGTTAGTTCCTCACTCAAGTCTGAAGATGATGATGATGATGATGATGGTCATCATCACCATATTCCTTCAACTTCGAGCCCTCAGGAGGAGTCAGGAGGGTCGGAGGAGACGTCTTTGGACATGAAATCATCCCCGCCGTCAAGTTCGGAACAGGCTCAGAGGGCGTACAAGGAGTATGTCAAAAGTAAAAAAGAAATGGAAGAGGAGGAGCGGGAGAAGATGCAGTAAGTTCCATTTCATCTTTTTTGGGCTTTTCGGAGAGGATTTCCAATCTAACGTGGTCTAACCAACTATGCGTCTGGGTTTGAGAAGGTTCAGAAGAATTCGGAATGAATGCCCGTACAAAGTTAGCATGGCTGTCAAGTTCAAGTTGGTTTTTAAAACTGGTTTTTTTAATTTTTTTCCCTCCAGGGTCCTCGTTTCTAACTTTACGGAGGCTCAGTTGGACCGATACGAAATGTACAGGCGATCCGCTTTCCCCAAAGCTGCCATAAAAAGGGTCAGTGATATTGAAATTATGAGGATTATTCTGAGTAGCGATTAGTGATCAAGGTTCGGTGCTTTTATGGATGCATTTGTTACAATGGTCTGGTGCCTTCTGTTCCAGCTCATGCAAACAATTACGGGGAACTCCGTTTCTCAGAATGTGGTCATCGCTATGTCGGGAATTGCCAAAGTTTTTGTGGGTGAAATAGTTGAAGAAGGTGAGATCGTGTATTCATACATTCATTCATGATTAGGCGCCGTCGAATTGCTTTGGAATTTCAACAAATTAATAATTACTTGGAAATTAACAATTGGCAGGTCAACTGTAAGACCTAATTTCAAAAAAAAATGGAAATTTTCGGGGATTTTCGTATGATTTTTGGGATCATTTTGGGGGAATTTAACACGGGATTTCCCCTGGTTTTTTAGGGGAAAGATTTTAANTGGTTTTTTAGGGGAAAGATTTTAATAGACCCAAAGGGTCCCCCATATTCGTGATTTTTAAAAAATTATTTCACAAACCAATGAAAAACTAGTGCAGACTCCGGAATCGATACTTCTCAGGCTTCTCAAGATCATTTGTGCTCTATAAAATAGTTATTTTCCATGGGTTCTTAAAAAATCTTTATTTTCGCGGATAAGTTGAAAATTTTTTGTTAAAAAAAGATCAACGTTATTTTGAGAAAGATAATTTTTATGAAAAAACTTTGTCTGATTAATTTTTGAAAAAAATCATTTTTTTTTTCAGCACAAGTATTGACTTGTGCTTACCATTCAGTCATAAATGTGAGTGATGACAATTTGTAAACTCTTTTTTGCTTTGGTACATTTTTTCAGCTCTTGATGTGATGGAACGATGGGGGGATACTGGACCTGTGCAGCCGAAGCATTTGAGGGAAGCCGTTCGTAAAATGCGGACCAGGGGAATGGTTCCAAATTGTAGGACTCGAAGATTCAACCCATACCCGCTGTGAGCAAGCAATAAGAATCTTTCCCGAACGCAGTCAGTTTTCATGCGCTGAATAAAGTACTACAGCTGGGTCCAAGATTTTTTAAAACAATTGTTATAAGATTTAAAGATAAAAGAACCGCCTGTGTGCTTGTGTGATGTGATCTTCGGTTTGCTACGAGAATGGTTCATCTTGGAGTAATTTGACGTCTCGTGTGTACTTTTAACTTTATTGTTTCAGACATTTATTAAAAATATTAACAAATCAATTTTATTCTGCAATTATCCCAATCCCAAGCGCCGCAGAGTGCTGCTGTATATCAAAGGTTTTACACATATTTGGAGAGTAACTAGATGACCTGACGAGGTTTCCCCACATCACCAAAATGTCTTTGCTTACTCTGGAAAGTGCAACTTTCGTACCAAAGGACTCAGTACTTTCAGAATGTACAGGGCGTCCCAAAACTAGGAACCACATTTAATTTTTCTCATCTGAAACCTGAATGCGTCCACCTAGAGCAATGATTTTAATGGTAACGTACAGTACAAATAGTTATACAACTCTGTCATCGTTGGTGCCACAGATATATATTTATGGGGTAAAATGTTTCACACTTTTTGTTCAATGTTTTTGTTAGAATAGTCCATTTTTTCTGGTTTTGAAATAAGTGCAAAACAGTGCGTGCCGCGAATCCCGGGAAAGAGGTGTGAGTGACAATAAGAGGCGCGGTCATTTTATTTTTTTGAATTATTTATTCATCCATAGAGTCGGCTGTTGTGCTTTGTTCCTCCAGCAGGGTGGATGTGACGTAGCCACCTCTACTAGAGGGCACCACAAGGCTTTGGCAACCCGTCACATTCCCCAAGGAAGACCTACGACTACTATTACAACAACTCTTGCCCGGCAGCAGTTTTTGTCGCGTGTCCGCGGAATCACCGGAACTGCTGCTCGTGTCATTTTCAAAACGGACGGTAGGAATCTTGTTGTCACTGTTGGAGGAGGCTTCACCAGGGTTGGCCACTCGCCTTCCCGACATTTTGGACAGTGGAATATCCGTCAATCCGAAATTCCCGCTAGTGTTCCGAGATTTACTCCCGCTCTCATCGTACCACATGTCTTGCTTTGGACCGTGACGACGTCCCGAGCAGGATGACTGCTGACCGTGATCCCCTGCCCCAATCTGCTGCTGCTGTTGCTGCTGCTCCGGGAAAACCAAATACATAATATTCAGTTGATATGGAGATATACAGTAAAATCTCCGTTTAACGGCCTCGTGTAACACGGTCATCTTGTTATAACGGCCAATTTTTCTGTCCTTTTACGGCCTAGTGTAACACGGTCATCTTGTTATAACGGTCAATTTTTCTGTCCTTTTACGGCCTAGTGTAACACGGTCATCTTGTTATAACGGTCAATTTTCCTGTCCTTTTACGGCCTAGTGCAACACGATCGTCTTGTTATAACGGTCAATTTTCCTGTCCTTTTACGGCCTAGTGCAACACGATCGTCTTGTTATAGCGGTCAATTTTCGCGTCCTTTTACGGCCTAGTGTAGCACGGTCATCTTGTTATAACGGTCAATTTTCGTATCCTTTTACGGCCGAATGTAACACGGCCACCTTGTTATAACGGTCAATTTTCGTATCCTTCCACGGCGTCTACTGTGTAGTTTTCAAGGCTTATAACGGTTTTTCCTAATAACGGTCAAACCGTCTGTGTCCCCTTAAGACCATTCTACCGAGATTTTGCAGTACATAGGCAGTGTGATTCGGTTGTGAGCATCAAATATGATCTATAACATCAGGCTAATGTGTGTACAACTTACCGCGAATAAGCGCTCATGCGCCGCCGTTCCTCGACCCGCTCTGTACTCTTGGAATTGGGAGTAGACGCAGAGGAGCGCATAAATCTGGGAATTATTGTCATAATAATGCAAAGGATAAGCACGCACATGTGTATTTTAATTCATTCCACCCCCCCGAGAGTGACACACCGCCACATATTTCATATTTCCCGCCGCAAGAAATATCACACCGGTATCATCACCGCCACACCGGCGGTTCTCTCAGTTCTAAGGTGTCGTCAACGAGATTATCAAAGACTAACTACTGCCATTAATAATGGGGATTCAAGTACCCACTAAAAGCCGCTCGCAGTGCATGTCATCTGTTAACCCCTGTGAGCCGCAGGGGAATGGAGCGGGTAATTTGAACGGGAAGGAACCCTTAAAAACAGGAATAATGACTCCGTTTTTTATGAGCCGCGTGGATATTTGATGGCTCCATGCTTGACTGTGAGAGTCTGCTCAACCATCCCTTCCTCCCATCTCACTTTCGTGGCCGCTGTAATTTTTCCCCCACACGAACAACAACAAAAACAACAAGGACAACAACAACCAGCAAGAGGAGCACGAGTAGTTACTGGTTTATATTGTCTCGTAAGTAAGCCCAAGGAGGGGGATCGGGGTAAACGGTGGAAACAACCTAATTCTCTGCAGAACTGGCGCGCACATCCTGACGAGGACCTGAACGAACAGGGCCTTTATGAGCCATTGCCGTTGTAAATACGGAAATGGCCCGGCGTTTGTGAGCTCTCATTGATTTCACCGTGCAAAAGGGGATGAGATGAATAGGGGAAAAGGATGAGGCGTATACGAGCCGGCGGCGGAGGAGCCTTTCCGCCGACGGAACTTTACTTTTTGCCAGAACGACTAATAATAGTAAAGTAGTAAATGCAGTAGGCTTCTGCAAGCTTCTCTATTTCACAGTGCGAGACCGTGAGCTCGCACTGGGAATGGCTCACAGTATAGTCGGCCGTTTATTTCTAGCAGCAGGCCATCCAAGATGAAAGCCAGAAGAAGAGGAGGAAGGCATGTTGTCGTACGTGTTGTGGCCCACAGTTTTCCTATGAGCATCCTGCAGACAGCAGCGGTTCCAGTAAGTAGGCAGCCATTTCCCAGCCTCACAGTCAGAGTCAGAGGAGGAGGACATGGGAGTAAAAGAGCTTTTTCGCCCGACTTGTGGCAACTGCCCCACTCCCATTTATTTACTCCAGGGAGGAGTAGCACTGTGGGAGTACATTGAGTCGTGTGAGCAACCCACAGACTCTTTTCGAGATTTGACGATGACTACAACTACAACGACGACGACGACAACAAGAGTAAATGAGGAGCAAAGGAAGGACGAAATCCTGACGCGGATTTATCTTTGTCCTCCACCACCACCACCACCGGCTGCTCTCTTCCCCCGCTATACGGCTGCCCCGCGCCGCGCCTCGTACCTCCCCGTCTATGAATTTTCTTTGACATTTTCAGGTGAATCCGCAGTCCAACTTACATTAATTACTGCCGTTATGGTAACAGCTGTGAGGAGAATGAGCGTGCGCCAATTTTCCTGTTCCACTTCAACACTCCTCCGATGATGTTGTTGATCCCTCTGGAAGAAAGCCACCTGTGGTAGGGAAATGAAACTTATTTATTGTTTTTCTCCAGGATTAAATCTACGAGATAATTATTTTTTCAGGAGGAAAACAAGGTCATGTCGCAAAAAAATTTATCCGTGTACAAGGTAGTGTATAAAAGTTTAATGTACACTGTATTCTACCAAAATATCCGATGAGGTGTAGATGTCTAGTGCCGTATGGGCTGGGACTATGACCATCCACGGGATGAGGAGGGCACGCCTCTCCTGGAATTTACAAGAGAACTAATTCACTACAGAGTGGCACAGAGTATGTTGGCCTCCCTTTTCGGAGTAAAATAAAAAATGAAATAAAAATCAACAAATAAATTCCAGGCCTTGAGCAACAGCAGCGGACCGAAATAACGTCGAGTCTACGTCGGGACATCTTGTGTTCTGTACAGGGTGCCCCACAGTTTGCCTTCAACAACGTTCCAAGAGAGTGTGATCCCGTGGGCGTTACACATGGTTATGGGACACCCTGTATATTGTAAATAAGTATATGTGAAAAATAAGTGTACCTGAAGGAGGCCACATATTAGGACGATTGATGCGAAGAATCCTCCAAGCTCGCAGGCAAAGTCGAGGAGAATGACGAAAATGGCTGCGGAGAACCAGATTAAACCAGTCACGATGATGAATAATAGAGTCGGACCATGTTATTATCATGAGTACTCATCATCAACATCATCATCATCATCATCATCATGGGAATGAAGGAATTCATTTGCAAATTAAAAGTTTTCAGGCTCGTTACCAACCCGCTTTTCGCCGTCAGGGGGAATAACATAACAACTTCCCGGCCATTTACTATGGACTCTGATGCCTGAGTAAGTTTGTAAATGTAGCAAATGGCAGATCATCATCTGCGAGCTCTTGAAGAAGAAGAAGAAGAAGACGTTTTCCATCTCATTCAACTCCCTTCATCATCTGTACATGTGTACATACATGTATAAACGGTCTCCGTCACGACCGTATACCGAGAGATGCATAAACTCGGACTCGGTCCATCCCGCTGTTTATTTTCTTTGAGTAACTTCACGAAGTTCAACGTGATGACGACATACTCTGCTAGAATTTTGAAAAGTTTAGCACCAAAGGATCCCTTTGTAATGAGTACTTTTTGAATATTTACCACCACCGCACCGGTATGGACCTGTGACTGTGACCAGTAGTGGTGGTTCCAGATATGTGGGGTAAAACGTAACTTTTTGTTGAATCTTTTTCTCAGGCGAAATTCAGTTTTCCAGCGGATTTTCAAAATTAATTTTCAAAATTTAATGATTTGAAAGGGAATTAAAAGTTGGAAAATGGCTGTCTTGGTAACCGTGTGCTTGTAGCGGCTACTTTACAAAATTCGAGAGCAGTCGTCGGATTTTTTGTAAAAACCTCGTGGGGTTACTCATTATTTTCGTGACTATTATCTCTGCTACACTTTCTTCCACTACTTTCATTCCCAGAAAGTCCCATTATCCTTGTCATAATGCTATACGACCGTACGGACTGTTAGTGTCGGAGAAATGGGGTAATCCTAATGGGGATCCCATGTGCTCGTACCCACCCTCGTTCCCACACATATTCATCTTCGGATTGTGTCGTCCTCTTACCCCTCATTTCCTTCCCCTGCTATCTGCTACACATATTTATTTTTGGAGGATAATAGGGAAATTTAATGATGTTTATGGATCCTCCGATTATTATTCCGGGAATTGGCACGCACGCCGAATGGCTCCAGCAGCCCCTATTTCAATTATATACGGCTACAGGGTGTCCAAGAAAAATGCTCTACATTTATTTATTTTTTTAAAACAAAGTTATTTCAAAATATCACTGGCTTAAACTGATTTTACTGTAGGCTACGCGAAGGATTACAGCAAGTTGGACCTATGCATCGTGAGATGAAAAGTTGGGGTCATGCGAGAATGTGACCTCTATTGACCTCTAGCGCTATAACATTACTTTTATCAAAAATATGTAGGTAGCCTCAAGCTAAATTTGCAAATTTTATCCAACGACTGTTTTGATTGATGGTGATCTCGGGGCAACCGAGGTCACATTCCCTGAGGTGACCTCAATATATATGGAACTCTATT
>WJFA01004628.1:0-10401 GCA_009870155.1 Pseudobourletiella spinata
CACACACATACAGACACACACACACACCCACACACATATACACACACGTACACACACACATACACACACACACAAACGCACATAAACACATACACACACACACACACAAACGCACATAAACATACACACACACACACACAAACGCACATAAACACATAAACACACACACACAGTCTGCAGCCCGTGCTTCTGCAACGTTACATTATCTGCCTCGGGGTAGCCAGATGGATCGCGTGTGAGGGATTTGTGTCGCTGTAGGTAAAGTGAGAGATTTGGTCACATAGCGGGCCAGATCAGTGTAGGTGGAGGGATGAGGATCCCAGGCTCTGTTCCGCTCCGACACACCCGCCGTCCTTGCTCCTGGCTATACTTGGGAGAACGGAAGGAATTGAACGGGTGAGATTTTATTTAGATTTGCCTTGACACGATACAGAGGGAGCGGGAGGGACTATAAGCTGCGTGAGAAGCTTCTAAGGGTTATTGGGAAGGGAGAGGTTCTATAATGGTAAAAAGCCGGAACATCACTCTGCTTTTGACGAGGCCCTTTGCGAGGATCCCATGTGGACTGTGGTGCACATACTGGCGGAGGATAAGTGAGGCCAGGCTGGGGAGAGTGTACAGTTTGTTGTATGTCTGCATGATGTGAGGAAACTTCCCGTGCGCTTTAGCATAAGTACGAGGGGACTTGGTTACTCACTAATACTGGCGGAGGCTCGAGAGGAAACAGAATGAGGAATCAGGGATGCCAGGCGGGGTGGCGCGGAGGAAGTGAGGAGACTGGTACAGCGGAGAGGAAGGATTTTGTGGGAGATTGTACGCAGACACACACACACACACACACATGCTATACGTACGGCCGCATGTGCTTTCCGCACACACACGCACACACTCACACTGCTCTGGCAGTAGTACAGCGAGGCTCTTCACGGGAACTTGTTCAAACCCTGACGGTCCTCTCCGGTATCAGGTTGTTCCAGTGCAGTAGCTCATTTGAGACACGATTAGACAGTTGACTTTTCCTTCAACTTGTTCCTCCTCGGGCGGGCTCGAGACGGAGTCTTCTTCTTCTTCTTCTTCTTGGCCGCCGTAACATGATACGGCTGGCTCGTTGAGACGCTGCTCCTCATCTCCCTATTCCATCTCCAGTTCGCTCTAGGACGTGACTTGCGTTGACCTGTTTGGAAATTGATAGCCCGAGTCAGGATCATCGGCATGAAGTCATCGTTCTCAGTGTCGTCTTCTGTACATCCCCGTGCATCCACTCACAACATCTTGGTATTGTCCTCCGTGAAAAATGAGAGCTAAAGTGATCCGTCAAGTGTATCCCGTCTGCTGTCCCCTCACTTTTGCGGCGAGGAAATTGATCCGACGGCCATGCATGGGGCTTGTGGGGATGTGGAGTGGTGAATTCCAGCGTGTAAGTAATTTGTTGGTCCGTGCGGGGCTGTGCCATTGAGTGTGACTATTTTGATCAGCTTTAGCCAACTAGTCAGGGGCTCACCACTACTACGGAGACGGACGCTGATGCCTACTGGCTCAAAATTATCTTTCGGCAGGAGCTTGAGTCTGTCTGGCAGAAGATCAGTTGAACAGGTTGTTTGACTCCAGCGATCTCCTGATGGGCAGAACAGAGTGATAAAAAACAGATCAGGCACCTACCAGACACACACACACACACACACACACATACACACACACGCATACATACACACACACACACGCATACATACACACACACACACATACAGACATATATACACACACACACATAGGCACACACACGCACACATACACACACACACACACACACATAGACACACACACACACTTAACGGCGTTATGCAAGGGGTGGAGGCTGATGGATACGTGAGTCTTCCGAGCGTCTAAATTCTGGCAAAAGGGGGATAAAGTTTTACGGTGGAAACATTGCGGAGGTTAGAGATTGCACGGCGCTGTGAACGTGTCTGTCCCTGTGCATGAGCGTGTGCTCGCGCGCTCCTGAGTTTGTGTGCGTATGTGTGTCTCAAAAGTTTTCCTGTCAAGGATGAAGTAGTAGCGGTGGTGGTGGTGTGGTGAGTCTGTGGCTGAGACTTGGAAACTCTCTGATAGCTCCTACCCCGATAATTCTGAACGGGCAAGTTATATATGTATGGAAAGGATGGGTAGTGGCGGGAAAGTTTACTCCTGTGGTCAGCGCGGGATTTGCGTCAAGGCGCCGCCGGCGGCGTGGAAACCTATGTGGCACTATCCCGCTCCTCATCTCTGAGCTCATTATTAGTCCGACATTATCCAGCTCCTTCAGTCCTGACTGACTGGTGAGTGAGTGAAGTGAGCAGAGGGCACGAACCTTGTCATATCCGAGTTCCACGTACTCTCTCCACATCTCATGTTGGATGCAAGCGATTATTTGTCACATGACTACAGGGTCCAGGCTTTCATGGCGGGGGATATGGAAACACTCCCTCATCATGCCGCACAATAGTTAGTGGTGGTGGTCAGCTGTAGTGTGGCTGAGCTGATCAAAATTGATGACTTAAGTTCCAGAGTTTCCTCCAACCTGTGCCGCGGCGACTCTCTCCACGGCGGACACTGTCACAGGACGGTGGACAATTGTGTTAAACTTTTGTCTGCTGAGCGGTGAGGAGCTCTCGGGGAAAATGAAGACGGACTCGAAGGCCTACTTGCACTTCTTCCAGGGGATCGGGATCGGAGCGTCCGGGGCTATGCTCCATCAGTACGTAGCCTTTGCCGCTGTCATAATCGCCCTGGTGAGTCACGGAGCTGTCCTGTCCACTATTTTGCTAATTTCCAACCATTGTAAATTACAAGCTACACCATGAGCAGATTCCATGTTAGCCTTATAGGGGTCGTACCAAAGTCTGCCCTCAAGGATTCTTTCCGTGTCATGTATTATGTGACATTGAATTGACAGAGATTTTTAGACTCGGAACAGCCTGTTGTTGTTGTTGTTGTTGTTCCCAAAATAAAGAAGGCCACGATCGAGCCCACTCGGTTCCTAGAATTGAGAGCTACTGAAGTCTTACCCCACACCTCTCACGGTCTCGCATAAATGCCTCTTTTCCTATCTGTTCACACTATGGCCAGATTGCATTCATTTGGAGCTGCTTGGACGCTCAGGATGAAAGGAGGGATGATGATCAAAAGACTGGTGACAAAGCCACTCAAGCCCCGGAACTGTTCACCAAGTACCAGAAAATTCTCAACGAAGAAGGTACAGAGCTCTGAAGCTTTCGCTCCTTCATTTGTGTAGTAGTCTTCTCACACAAGTCATCTACATTCACACCCACACTCTCTATTTCTGTTCATCGACTACTCCGCTCGCTGTACCTGAGACTCGACTCTCATTCCACCAAGTTCTCTACGAGTAACTCCTCCAGACTGACAAACTCTCGCCTCTAATTAAATTCTTAGGCTGAACCTAATGGTTTTTTTTTCAACTGACTGGCTGATGGGAAATGGTTGGTACGGCCGGTGTGTGGAGGCCAAATGCATTTTTGAATCCATCCCATGTACATTTCTTACTCATTTTCCCCCCATTACTGGCTTTCTTTGCTGCTACTGCTACTGCTGCTGCTGCTGCTGCTGGTAATAAATGGAACGAATTTGTGGTACGAGGAAGAAAGCTTTTAGTGCTTCTCCAACAGTTTGGCGCGAGAGTCTAAATTAGTTTTTTTTTTCAACCAAGAGCTCAAATGGGCGCGAAAATGAGTGAGGAAAGGTGATGCTTGGCATCGGAGGGGAAGAGTAAATTTTGTTATCCTGAAGCAACGAAAGGGTGTACAGGAGTACCTGAGCCTTATTTTTTCTCCAGGCTTTGGACTAGTGCCTCCAACTTTCACCGTTTATTTATATGCCTCATCGTGAGCATATACTGTTTGAGCTCTTACTCCACGTCACGGTGGAACCAAATAGTCAATAGTGGGGGTACCAATGATTGAAGAGAGATTGTGAAGAGGTTTACTGTGAGCGGGAAATTTCAATGTTAGCAAGCTTTGAGTTACGTGAAATTGAGAGCCCTTATATATATGAACGAAAGCATGCGTTTATGGATGCTGTTGCGAATGTTTGCGTGTTTTTAGGTAAGCATTTGTGTAATAGAGCGTGTTTAAGATAGGGTCTGTGTAGATTTGCGTGTATAACAGTGCGAGTGCGTGTGTACATGCGCGTTTGTGCAAACGTGTAAGTGCATGTAAGTGCGTGTGTGTAAATGCATGTAAGTGCGTGTGTGTAAATGCATGTAAGTGCGTGTGTGTAAATGCATGTAAGTGCGTGTGTGTGAATGCATGTAAGTGCGTGTGTGTAAATGCATGTAAGTGCGTGTGTGTAAATGCATGTAAGTGCGTGTGTGTGAATGCATGTAAGTGCGTGTGTGTAAATGCATGTAAGTGCGTGTGTGTNCGTGTGTGTAAATGCATGTAAGTGCGTGTGCGTAAATGCATGTAAGTGCGTGTTCGTAAGTGCGTGTGTGTAAATACACGTAAGGGCGTGCGCGTAAGTGCTTTTGTGTGTAAATCTGACGGGGGATGTCAGGCCGGCGGGAAAGCCTGCAAAGCCTACTGAAGAGTCGTAAATTTATCAAAATGTCAATACGATCCGGTCACAGGATATGATGATGGAGGAGGAGGGAAGTATATATAGAAGGACAAAGATTAGTATTGATCACCATAGTCACCGCACTTTTCGCCCCTACCCCCCTCCATCATTCATGTACGTGTGCGGAGTTGGTGGTAGGACGGGGGGGGGCGGCGTCAGCTGAGGGGAAATAGATTGAAGATGTATACCGGGCCGGAGCCTTGTTGTCCATGTCGGGAGTGGCGGTCGTGGTAAAATGGAGCGCGCGGAGGTGAAAAAAGATTAGATGGGATCTAACGTCTACCGCCCTATTTCCTCCCAAGTGGCGCTACATAGCCAGGATGCACGAGTGTGGTGGTGGCTGAGGACAACGATGGGGTTGTTATCCATGCGGTCTTGTGTCCGCAATTGGATGAGATGGAGAATGGAGGGAGAGGTGGGAAAGGAGAATGAGTAAGAGAGAGAGAGAGGCAGCGAGAGAGTTTGTGACGCGGACGTGAGGGGCGTTGGACGGAAATGATTTTTCTCAATTCTAAAATGAGATTTGTTCATTTGCAGACGAGACAAAACTCCGCGAGTCCTTCTCCTTCAGCGCCAAAGACATAGCAAAGTTCAATCGATTATTCCAGCCAGAAAAGTACCCTTATCCGCCAGAGTCGGAACTGAGCGAAGAGCAAGATGATTTAGTACCTATTCATATCACCAAAGGATGTAAGTTGAACAACAAGTAGCGGGAGAAAGTCGTATATATTCACTCACCCTGGGATGTGTGTCGGCTGTGTGTGTGACTGTACAGAGGGAGTGGAAATGAAAGTTGGGCGCTATGCATATAAAGTCTCATAAATGTGAAACCTCGAGTGGGCTTTGTGTGTGAGTGTGTGTGTGTGTGTGTGTGGGAAGGGGAAGATGAGTGGCGGGAGATACATTATTTCCGCACATTTCAAATCATGAGCATGTCAGTATGGCCTCACCTTGCCTATCCTCATGAAATGGGTCGCCGCTCACGGCTCTCCCCTCATGAAGATGGGCACGGAGGGTCCCACCGGGACTCATGGGTGCTAAAACTTGCTTGATTTATTGAGCCAGAGTGGAGGCACACACACACACACACAGACACACACATGAGAGTCTTGTTTACACTTCTTCCAGGGAATCCGTACAAAAAAAGACAGAGTTTATGTCCGGCGGGGACCTCACGGGAGTACCTGCCGCTTCGGAGATCATCCGTTCCGGTGCCGCCCTTCATCGTCGTGAGCAGCCCTGGGAGGGATAGGCGGGCAGCCCACCTGAATGGGAAGCAGTCGGGGAGATCTCGAGAACCGGCCCTTTCCCCCACTGCACCAACTCCCACAACAACACCGCCGGCAACATCCCCAGCATCCAACCCATCCCCGCTCCAAGAAGGAGAGAAAAAGTCATCAAAACGGAGGAATGGCAGTCAATCTGCTCTGACGATGGTGTAACAACTGTTCCTCGCACATGAGCTCATCCCTCCAACTCGCCTGCCCACTAATAAGATTAGATTCTTCCGGACAACTACTCTGACGAGTTGCTCTCACAGACGTAACCACGAACATCAGGATCATTATTAGGTTAGGCCCTCCATTGTTTCCCCGGGAAGTAAGTAATGCTGGGAAGAGTCAAGGGCTCCGAGTTGGCAAGTTATGACGACCCGGCTCAAGGATTGGGCGAGTAGTCGTAGTAGCAGTAGTAGTTGAGAGGAGGGCCAAATGGGTGAAAAATAGTGGGCATCTTGGATGATGGATTAAAAGCCAGACAAAAAATAACTCGAGTTCCCTTTGCGGCTCGGAGCCGCCGTCGCCGTTGTCGCCGCCGCCGCCGCCGCCGTTCCCGCCACCGCCGCAGCTGTTTGCTTGCCAAAAAGACTCCCTCCACTTAATTTGCTCAACCCCAGGAGAATGGGATGAGTGACACAGTCAACTTGGAGCTTGTTGGAAAGTTTAGGGTGCGCAGGACTTGGCTCCTCTGTGTGGATTTTTCCCGTGGACTACTACACGGTAAGCTTGTCAGACACTGTGTTTCTGGCTGTACAGAGGACAAGGGGACTGTGCTCAAGTGAATGGCGTCATAATTTGTCCGCCTTTTTGTAGCGACAAACTTTTTTATGAGGGCAGAATAGTGCCATACCCATCTGTTTCCCGGATGATGAGATAGGCTTGTTGCCATAGTGCACCCCATAGTGTACTTGCCATCTCTACCCGTCAGGGTTGGGAAAAAGCCGACCCGACCAACACTTGGGTCAAACTTTCCCAATGAACTTTCTCCCCACTTTCTCCACACTTTCACCTACTGTGCGAAGTCCTCCATGTAGGGATTCCGCCAGAATCCCACTACTCATACTGACTATCATGGGCTCTGCCGAGAATGAGGGAAAAAGTGGGAATTCGGCAGGATATTTTGGCAAAATCCTGCCCTGGAGGCGGATAAAAAAATCAACGGCCGCCAATTTCAAAGGGAAATATGCAGTGCTCAAAAGGGTAGTTCCAAATTTCCCGATCCCCCACATTTTTGGAATGGCACATTGTCAGTGTTGCCTTGAGTCGAAGCCTCACTCTATTGATTTGGTTGAGGCAGCAGGGAAGAGGAGGAGATTATACGGTGGAAGATACACTTGAGGAACCATGTTGGTGTTGTGTACTTCACTGCCGTGGTGGGAATGTGGCTGCGTGGACGCTTTTAGTGGCTCATACCGCCGTCACACCCTGACAGAATGTTTGTGTGTGCAGGAGCCCACCGCCACTGTATCCGTGCAGAGGTCCCCTGTCATCCCAACTTCCAGAAGACCCCAACCCATGAGGATCACCACGAACATGATGGGGGCATCATGATGGGAAAGGTCCGGGAATAAGTTTTAAGCAAACAGGGCGGAGATTGACTACATATTTTGTGGATTTTAGGAGTACTACATGCTATGCAAAGTTGGATGGGGAACTTGCCGTTGTCGTCGTGGTATTGTAGCTCTGGAAGGGGCGGGGGAAATCGAATTTATAGCGGGGAACTTTCTGCATCGACCGCAAAAATCCTATGTTGTATGTCAGCCGCATAGCACAGATGAGAGGTAACGTTACAAAGGCCGTCCCAGACCCCCCGAAACACATACTACATGCACACAGACACATGCACATATGCTAAACATGAAAATCTATGGGTGGCGGGCCTCCGAATATTATCCATATATATATATATATATATACATATATGTAAATGGGATAAGGGGTGATTCTACACATTAGATTTTTTTTATAGTAAAATAACCGTTCACATTATCTTAATATTAGAAAGTGAATCTCTAAAAGCACTTTTTCCCACTTTACAGAGAGCGGGGAAGGAACAAGTAGTAGTTTCCATGCTACCATTACCGTACATGTCCGCTCCAGTAATATAACAAGTCATTCCTTATGAGAGAGGCAGAGAGATGGGCAATGTGTGTGGGAAATTGTTAAAGATGAAAAACGCTCCTCTGCCCAGAGTAAAGCCAGCTATAGCAAAAGCCACCGTATGTGGAGAAACGAGGAGATTCCTAGTGGAATACATGATTGCATGGACGTGGAGAATCATGGCTCTGTGTTGCTAAATCCCCATTGCCTCACTCCTTTCTTCAGCTCCCATATTCCCCAGCTCTTGTCTATCAATCTCTCATGAAATGATGAGCCCTTCCAGCTAGAGGGATTATTATAATGGTATAGTCAGTGTTAAAGTGTGTATTGGCAAACTGTATGCATAAGTAAAGATGTGCACGGACGTATGTATATGCGTAAATGCATGTGTAACCTGTGGGGAACATACAGGGTGTCCCAAAATGATGTATTCGATTTGTTTCGCGAATAAAATCCAAAATACTCAAGCGAGGGCTATAAACAACGACTCAAATTAAAGCTGATATTTGGGATTACATCTCCTAAAATATCGCCGAATGGCTAGGCTAGTTTAAAAATAGGAGCCGGAAAACGATTTTTGGGCGTGTTTTAACATGGGCGTAAACGGCAGCTTTAAATCCATGCACAGACCAAACGGGTTGACACACATCCGTGAATTTGGACTTTTTCGAGAGCTAAAGACAAGAGTAATTCATATTTAGGGTTGAAAGGTCATGTTTTAATTTTCTGAAGGTCGGGTCATCGGAGGTCACATTCTCAGATGACCCATAATTTTAACCAAAATAGTAGATTGCTCTAGTCATAAGCTCTGGAAAAAGTCCAAATTCACGGATGTTTGTCAAACCGTTTGGCCTGTGCATGGATTTGAAGCTGCCGTTTACGCCCATGTTAAAACCCCCCCGAAAAATCGTTTTCCGGTTCCTATTTTGAAACTAGCCTGGGGATTTCGGCGATGTTTGAGGAAATGTAATCCCAATAACTCAGCATTAATTTGAGCCATCGTTTATAGTCCTAGCTTGGAGTAGTTTGGATTTTATTCCCCAAACAAATCGAATACATCATTTTGGGACACCCTGTACATTTGAAGGCATACACATTATGCATGATTTATATCCGTAGGTTGGAACCATGAGGACGCAACGTGGGACTCATCCCGTAGTCTCTCTATAATAAGTCAAATTGTCCGCGTTATACATATATATAAAATTAAAAATGAATGATGATGAGGATGACCAGGATTTCCCCGTCGGCTGTGAATAAATAGACAGGTATAGAGATGGGAATGGGAGAAGGGATTGCCCACTCATACGATGTAACTTGAGGGCAGGTGAGTGAGAGACTGTCACTGAAAGCTTACATGAGCCGGGCTATTGGTCCGTTTAATACAGAAGAGTAGTAGCGAGCTGGTCGTGCAATCTAGAGCCAAGGTTTTGGGTCCTTAGAATCTAGTGTGTGAAATTATCCCGCTGGATTTAATCCGCTATTATCCCCTCTGCTTGGCGGCGGCCAATCCTGAAGCGAACTCAGAACCCAGCAGCAGCGTCCGCGCCCATGCAACGAAAGAGTGGATTCTGGAGAGTCATATACTTTGTTTTTCCAATCCCCCGCCAGGATCCCTAAGCCAGGCTTCAAACTTTTTACCCATAGTTTTTCCCTACCCTGTGAGGCTTATAATGAATTAGTCATGGAAATGAGGGATGCTGACTGGGACAGACATTTTAAGGTGGGGAAGGACGCGGGAAAGAAGTTCGTATCCGAGTTTCCGTTGAAGAGGGAACTCGCGTGGGTGTTATGAGCTTTCGTCATATAGCATTCATAATTACCCCGCGCGCCACCCTGGACATCCTATCACGTTCCCACCAAAGAGTTTTCAACGCGGGGAAGGAGGAATGTTGAAATGAATGCGGCTACCTATACCGGTCCATACCCCATCCCCATTAACCATTGGCATGCGGCTGATCAAGGAGTCCAAGCCCTTACGGAAGACCCCTGGAAATCCTGAACAGCGCTTCTGATAGGCGTGAGTGTAATTAGAAGGGTAGCGGGATCCTCCTCAAATTACACAAGTCTTCTCCGAACCGTCCCGACGTAGTGCCCTCACGTACCATCAATGCCCCTTGTAGTCAGAAGGAATTATAGTTGAAGACCATTGGGGGATATACGGGGGGGGGGATTGGTGGACCCTGTTAGGATTATTCCTGAGGCTGGTAGTTTCATTGGGAACATATGGCAATGTGTGCCAAAGGCCCGTACCTAGATATTGTAATGTATTCTCTATATATTATTGTGCTCCCCCATGTATTTCTATAGCCTAGCAATCCCCAGCCGTGGGGAGCTGTGGTAGTAGCATGCATTAAAAAAAACGCTCCACCTCATATAGTTGTTATTATATATGGTGACTTCTGCCCAT
>WJFA01004629.1:0-10397 GCA_009870155.1 Pseudobourletiella spinata
TCTAAGGAGTTGGCGGAATTCGAAGACGTCATCTTGAGCGCTAGGTTCACAATCTCTTTCAGTAAACCGTAGGAAGTGAGAAGGTAAAGCTGACGGTTAGCCTGGATCTTCTTTTGAGCCTGATTCTCTTTCTGGAGGAGCTGGATGAGAGATGACACATCCTCGTCACTGATGCAATCTTCAGGGCTTGAGCCGAACTGTACTTTCTTGAAGAGGGACTTGGGCTGACATGGTAACTCACTCCGGTGGCAGCCGTATACAAGAAGGAGATCCAACAGGGTCGTCCCAGATTTTTTCGATTTGTCCAGCCCCATGATTGCATTCATATTATTGACGAGGGAGATCATTTTTGATTTGTCTACAAAACGTTTCAAAATTTAGCACAGAAATTTTAATAAAAGTATTACAAGCTAAACACTGAATACCTCTTTGACTTGTTTGGTATTTTTTCCCCGCTGACTTTTTGAGTTTTTCCGTTGCTTGACATGAGCAGTCATTGAAGCAAAAATTGATACTCTGACTTTCCCGGATGGACGAATTTGAAATGACCAGTTTAGGTCCTAACAGACCATAGAGGAAGGCTAGGAGGCTCTGCAGCGTTCGCCGGTACCGAGTGGAGTAGGCAATAACTTTGATATTCTGAAGCGGGTGGTTCTGGGCCGAGTTGCTCGCGTTCGCGTCCGTGGGTACATTGAGCGGAGAATTGAAGAGAGTTGCACGGTAGGCCGACTGGATTATCTTTCCCAATTGGATGAGCTGCCCAGAACCGAGCTGAGATAGCTGTCCCAAGTGACACTGCTTGGACGTGGGGGCCTTCTGAAAGCTGTGAAAGGGTCCGATGAACTGGGAGTAACCGCCAAGCTTTGTCATCGTGTCCTGGGAGAAGCGGAAGAAATTGGGGAATTCCGGATGGTCAGATGAACAATTGATGAGGGAAAGATTCCGGCTTCCTACATGAGATAATGGACCCCGATCCCCGTGTCTGAAGATGACCACGATCGCATCCAACTTGAACTCCGGCACTTGCAAATCTTTCAAAGGAATCAATCTGTTAATTTCCGTCCTGAACTATTTAAAGAGAAAACTGACTTACTCTCATCTTCGAAACGGATGGATTCCGGTGGGTTACACAACCGATTCACAGATGAATGTAGGAATGGTGGAATGCTCCCCGAACTTGTGCCATCCTCTTTGCCAACCTTGGTGCGAGGAAACTTTTTCGAAATCTTCCACCGTATCTCCTTCACAACGTCGTTCTCACCGCCGTTTTCCTTGCTCGTCCTTTTGTGAAGCCACTCTTTCTCACCCGCCCAGATACTCCCGGAATCTCCGTTTCGGTTCAGGAACCAGTACAGCGCTATTACAACAAATATGCAAAATTAACTTAATTCCCGCAAAGCTAAACTGTATTATGCATAGCAATTGCGAAATTAACTTACAAAGAGACACAAGTATAATCCAAATCAGTAAGGTCACATAGCAACGTACAGCTCTGGTCTTGCCAAAACCAAAGCCCAGGGAGATAAGCCACATTGTTTCAGATTAGTAGGAAATCATCCGGCTCTCATCCCCGTCTGTAATAAACTAACACTCCTGTCCCGACCTCTCCTAGCACCATTTTGGCTTCTGAACTATTTGAACTATATTTTTACACCTACTTGGAACGTGGAAGCGTTCGTGCAAAATAAAATCTTGAGAATAGCCTTCATGCCCTGGCCATAGATAATATTTTCCTGGCCCCGTTTCAAAAAATAGCTTATACGGTGAGCCCGTATTATATCAACATGCCGTTGTGGGTGTTATATGGAACCTTGGGAAATTTGGAATGCGAACAAAGGAATGTCACCGTCGTCCAGGCGCACAGGAGTGTTCTAATATTAATTGAGGATGACAGGTGAGATTAAATGGAAGGGACAGTTGTTGGATCTTCTAGCTACGGGGTCCAACAAAATTTAGTTTATTCCTGTCAGCTGACTGTCAAAATTCCCGCCAGATTCCTTGGGCTCATTAAGTGATCAGAAGCTGGAGCCACTGGTACTACGAGCAACTGCCGAACATGCGGTTACCCCAAAGCCGCAAACCCCGAAGGAACACAAGGCATTGGAAGGAACATGAGAAACATTTGGAAGCTCAGAAATTGCTATGAGAATATTCCTGGCAATGTTTCCACAGTATCTTGCAACACTTTTGGACATTACCAAGATCAAATCCAAGATTATAACAAGGCGGTTGGATTATAAAAGCATATATGCTTTTATAATCTTGGATCAAATCAATATTTCTCAGAAAAACTGGGTATCAATCATAATCTTCAGCCTTCGGCTAGGCATCACCTCAGCTATGTGAGACTGGCAGTCATAAGATGGCATATGGTCATGTATAAGATAAAAGTGATTTGGAACAAAGTGAATTAGAAGTGATTTAGAACAAATCAAAAGTATGTATAATTTGATTGTTTTTTTTATTTGCTTTCATTATTTCCATCAGCTGATATGTACGCTTTTGAATAACTTATAAAACTTTCGGATTATTCACGCATTATATATATATAGAATAATACTAATTCTATTATTAATAATCATTATCACAGTCAACAGCTTGAATAATTAGCTCTCTGGAGATACTTGTCAGCTCAACTCTAATAAACTTCCCTGCGGGTGCTCCAATTAGTGGACAAAAAACATTTCGCCCATTTCAAACAAACTCACACACAAGCCCAAACACTGGGAAGAAGATATCACAACAAAAAAATAAAATAATAACTACTATACTTCCAGCAACGTTTCTACACGTTTTTCTAGAAATGATTGGAATCCTGAAAAACTTGCTCTGAAAGCTCTGAGATACTTGGAACAATAAAAAAAGGGGAAAAATAATAACAAAAATAAAATAAAAGGCAAAAACTAAATAAAAATTTCTAAAAAATTCAGGCAGGATTCATATTACAATATAAGGGTTTATATTGTAAGTCCTAAATTTTCTTAGAAACTATTTGATTGAAAACCGCAATTCTTATCGTTATAACACCTTACTATTATAACTACTAACTCTATGATACTGTACTTTGAAGGCACTGAATACAGTCGTTCAACTGCCTCAGGTGACACGGCACACACACACACATGAGGGTGTGAGTGCATACCGAGCCCGAGAGTTGATTCACTGTCAGTGAAAGAATGATTGAGTATGTATAAAAACGCAATGAGTATTATAGCCTCATCGGAAAAGCCTTAGCTCTTTACAAAATATCGACATTAGAAACCTTTGGAACTACTAATCCCACTATTAGTGTAACAACAATGTTAATAATATCAAAAACTAATTGTCAATGCAACATTTCCAAATACCAGTAACATCCACAAAGGGACGGATTATTGGTACTCAAACTTTTTTTTAGAACAAACTGAAAGACAAGTGAGAAAGTTGGAAGGTTGGCTTTTTCCCCTACTTCTACGTATATAAGAGGAAATAACAAGTGTACGGAGAGACTCGTTAAGACTGTACAACTTAACAATACATGTAAATAAATTACAGGAATCCTAGTACCGCTCTCTGTCCTTTTTAAACCTATACAAACAGTCATCGCCGCCGTCCCTTCACCACGGTCTCCAGACGGACTTATCAGCTGGGGAGGCGAGGGATGAGGACACGATTGAACTTTGCGGCGATGCAGGCGGGGTGTAGGGTCGGTAATCCGCACTGCAGGTGGAACTGGGCCTTGACGATGAGGATGACACAGGGGAGGGAGATTGACGGACGCAGGTTGACTTGGAGGATGAGATCTGGTTCAAGGCATGACCCAAGTGCATCATGAGGCTCGTCCCAAGTTGAACGTCCACCTTCGGCGTGCTGGCCAAAACGCGGGAGATCTCCTGAGCACAGGTGGCAAATCCGGCGCGAAACTTCTCGTCATCCCCAATGGATGCGTTTGCCGCCTTATTCTGGTCGTACGTCAACTTTTGCAAGTGTCGCACCGTCAGCTCCAGGATGTCCGCCTTCTCGAGCCGGGCCACATTCTCGCCCTCGCTCTGCAAACCCGCCACAAGGATATCCTTCAGCTCATCCAAACAGCGGTTGATTCGGGCACGACGTTGGCGTTCCAACAGTGGCTTTGTAATCTGCACAGATAAAAAATACAATACATGAGTAATTTGGTTCAATATAACACTTTTTAGTTTCGCAATAGAGTCATGGACACAGAAAAATACAAAACTAAGTTTGGATTCTTTTTTTCAAAATTCACTTGTAAAATTTGAAAAATTGACTAATGATTATTCCCGAAAAAATTATTCACACAAATTTTAAAACCACAACTCACCTTTCTGTATTGCATGGTCCGAGAAATGGGCTCAGCGGACTGCTGGCCAAAAGCGCGTGAGATATCCGTAAGTGGTGCCATGTCAAGTGATTGTAGAACAGTAGCAGCAGCAACAACAACAACAAAAAACTTGTCCTTTTTTCAGACAAATCAGAAACTTCCACGTCCAACTCAAGGGCGGTAGGCGCGTATACGACGGAAAAACTTTGCACGGGTTGGCTGTATAATGTTTATTTCCCAGAGTCCAACGAGCACGTTGTACTTCCTCGAGAGAGTGATCCAACTTGTGTTCCGCTCGGAGTTCAAGTGAGATCTGATGTGGTCCGAGGTCGCACGAGGACGTTTTATTCCCTCCAAGCCTCCCCATATGTAGCTCCGTGTGATGAATGGGCACGGTGGAGCGAGAGAGCGTGGGGTTGTTGGTGCGAGCTATGCGCGCGGACGGGCTACCCTGCTCCGCTCCTGCAAGCGTGCATCCATATGTATACTCACGTACACATCCCAGGCAAAAGCAAAGGGCAACGAGGCAGACGTCGGGGTTGAGTCACTTTTGGTCTCAGAAGCCGTCCAGTCGTGTGTTAGGCATACGGACGGCAACCGGCTTTTTCAAGCCCGTGTGTACATCTGAATAGATGCGCCAAGGGCTGCTGGGTATACATATGGGCGACCACCACTGCCATACCCTCCCCTCTGCCAACAACCCCATGCGTATACATAATACCTCCAAAATTCCTCTTCACTCCAGCCACATGCATTCCCATGGATCTCTCCCCATGTCAGCTACATATTTCACACACGCCGCGGCCTGGAAGCTAATGTTTAGCTTTAAACTAGCAGATGATATGTACCAAGATTACTTTATCTCAATTCGTTTACTCACATATACACACACACATATGAACGCGTATACATATAAATACACACACACACACACACACACGCGGAGCCACAAGTGGATCGGCAGTATGTAGTTGCCGTGGGGAGGAGTGGCGGAGACGATGCCAGGTGTTATGCAGGAGCAACCGATGGATGAAAAATAGGCGAAAAAACCTTTTGGAGAACCGTGAGAACAGATTCCCATAGTTGTACCCACGTTCCCACGATCGCCGTGTCGTTATGCACATGCTTCCAACACACATACACACACTCTTACGCACACACTAGCACACACACACACACACACATGCACACACACACACGCAGATACACATACACAACTCCCTCAATCCCGCACTCGTTGACAACAACAACTTGTACATACTACCAACTTCAGGACCACTATAATGCTCGAGAAGACGATGAGGCGTACCGTGAGGGTGTAATCTTTAACTTATCCCATATGTACGATGCATGGTCCGACCCCGGAACGAAAAGGGCCACAGCGTATCATTTTCCTTACTATTGCTCCTTGGCCATGTAATACATGCGCCACTACTCTTCGCTCCCGCTTCTTTTTTTTTACATCACCCTGCTCCCCATCCCCTGCCCAATCACACCATTATTGTCGTCAGACTTGTAGCCTTAGTAGTAGTAGTAGTATTAGTGAGTGAGCCGTAGTTCATGTCAGAGTTGTGGGAGTAACTATATATGTAGATAAATGTATATGTGTATCCCCTGGCCTTTGAAACAAGGGCAGTGTGACTGGAACTTGAGATTTATTTTGATTGTAGCTCACTTCTTCCCTAAAGCTTTGCTATACGTACGTACTTATGAACCTGAGATGGGTGAGCCCGTAGACTTTGCTTATTGAAGCCCCCCTGACTTATGTAAGCCACATGTAGGCACTTGTACAAATTAAACATTGACATTATTGTGTAGTCTCCAGGAGGAGAGCCACCCCGCATGTTCCATGTCTCCCGTCCATAAAAAAAAGTATCCCTATATAGGTTCTTTCCTTGGTGATGGATGCTAAGCTGAAATGATGGGACTGAGATTGTGAGATTATCTCCCGCAAGTTTTTCTTCATATCCAATTCTACTAATAGCCCCTATTTTACATTGACGCATGCGAGTGGTGTTGCCGCCAGCCGAGGGTCAGGGGAAGCATCCCATATGTAATATATACACTGACCACACTACGGCCAGTTTTATGCAGCTTTTGCGTGCCTGACGGAGTATCAGTGGGAAGTTGGCCAAAGTGCCCCGTCGGGCCGGCAAGGCGGAGGACTCTCTCCAAAGTAGTGAAGAACTTATTGAGTCTAAATATGCGTGAATATCCCGTAAATCCAATTGAGTATTTTATTATCACTCTGCCGGTAGCAGAGATAATGATATTCATAGCACGAAAGTGACCCTCTCTCTCGGAGATACTCACTCTCAGCAGTGGCTTCTTCCCATACGCTTACTCCTTGGTCGGCATTTGACTCTGGGAGTGAGTGTGAGTCCAGCCTGTGTTTTAATGGGTCATAAGCACGCCAGCGAGGATTTTTTATTATCGCATTTCCAAAGGAGGAATTATTGAGCTCCTTCCACTCTCGCCGCCGCTACTGGTCTTTAATAATTTTCCCCATCACTCCCCAGCTACGAAGAATATACTCGTTTTTTATTCACTATTGATTTTCAAAGTTGGTGTGTGTGTGTGTGTGTGTACTTGCCACTGGAATTGAGAGGGAATAATCATGATGAACATGCAATACTCTGCAGGCCAGCTCTCGGTTGACTTGGTGGGTGGGGAGTGGGGGGGGGAGTTATTGGGAATAATAATAGTCAGTAGTGGTCGTCTCGTGATTAGGTATTGGAATCCCTTGGAGGATGACAGATGAATAGGAGTGAGTTCGTGATGTAGGAGAGAGGGTAGGAGGGCCTCCGTGCGGAATCCGTGTTTAAAAAATGACTGCGCGGGATCCTCTACTCTCTGCTCAGATTGCTGCACTACTGTTCAGGTCATCCCGCTCCTGAATATTCCATGGTTAGGAGAATATATTTAATCACTTAATTATTAATGATGTTACTTTTGACTACTGGACAAGCCAGGTCTTGCCGTCACGCGCATTGCTCGTAATGATGATAATGATGATGATAACCAGTAGCGAGAGAAAAGTTATGCTTCCGTGCAGGGCTACTACCCCACCCCAGCGTCGGCGCCGTAATTGCTCCCGGGGTTAGGAATGTGATTAATAATTTGGGTGGATTTGGCCCAAACAGGAGAATCTGGTAAAATATCATGTGTGGAATCCCTTTTTTTCGTATGTGTGTGCATGTGTGTGCGCGTCTGTGCGTAAGTGTGTCATGAGGGTCTGTGAGCGTTTGTGAGTTGTTCCTACGTGATCGTGTGCATAAGTTTGTGAGTGTATGTGCGCCTATGCTACCATATGTACAAGTAATGAAGCGTATTTGTGTCTGTGTGGGGTTAATAATAGCCGAATCTCCTCACTTGGGATGTTTAGTATGCAAGACAGTGGCAGATTAGGAGGTAATAATTATTCATCCCCTCCAGGTTATCAACGGTCCTCCGTTTTTCTGGAAATCATAATCATAATGATAAATCAAGGAATGATCCCGCAACACTCGGTGCTCCGCATGACGGCTTCATTCCCCATACAACTGCTCCGAGGTCTCCAGTGTCAAAAGTTATGTCAGTCCCGCAGTAGACAGTAGTAGGAAACCGAAGAATAATTTTTTTTCAGTAAAAAAAAGGCCTCATTATTTCCAACGGAATTTAATATTGAATCATTTTGTCTCCCAGCGGCGACGCTCAGGTGCGGTAGCAGTTTGACCCAGAGCAGACGGGATAATCATAGGCTGTCAATGAATAACGTCATAATCCATCCGTGGTGGAATGCAGGGCCTGAGCTGTCCCTGCCTCTCTCTGTCTCTCTCTCTCTCACTCAGATTCTCTCAACAAACATGAGCTACAAACTATTGTGGAAACTCAAAGGGTTCTCCGTTGGAATTTCATATTTTTGTCATTTGGATTCTATTCCGTTTGATGGATTCAAATTTCCGAAAAATAATAATTCCTCAAATTTTACAAAAGGAAGGTGTAAAATGTGTGCATGTTCAAATCCTTGTTGAACAGAACTGTGTTGTCCGCAATTGTTAGGAACGCAAATATCCGGATAAATAACATGCAGAGATTTGTGGCAGAAGGGTTCAATGAAATTCCAAATTCCCGAGAGTTGAACTTGTTCCCTCGAAAAGAGTTGAACAGCCGGAGAGGAGCGGAAAATAATAGCATGGAATGTGAGGTTGAGAATCCCACTGAATAAGATACATCCTAGCCCGGATCCTACGAACAAGGGTTATCCCTTCACAATTATCTGGATAAATGTGGAAAATATTCTATTGTGCAAACTCGACTGTGTGAGCACTACAGGCTATTCCGGATGAGCTTTACAGCTAGTACGACACGAAGCTGAGGCTGGGATCAGTTTTACAAAAAGTTTGGCGGGGTCAAGAAGAGATCAACTGGCTCAAACGGAGGTCACCAACCACCATCACCACCACCGGCTGGAATTGACAAAATGTAGGAGCTCGTAAAACTTGTCCTCGCACAGCATTTCCTGTGTCAAGGAACGAGACTAAAGATAATGTAATCCACATCCACTGTATCTGTCTCTTTTTTATCCTTACAAATGAATAACTGTTTTGACATAGAGTCGGAGGGAACTCTTCGGGCCAAGAGAAGGTTGAGGCGAGAGAGATTGTGGATATGTGGCTGAAATGATGACGCTGGGCTTCATCATGCTCGCTTTACAGCCAGAGTCTTTGGTTCAGGCGGACTGATGGACGGACGGACGAAGCCCGTCGTCATGCTGGGAGAAAATAATAATTGTCAAAATTTACATAAGAATAATTTCCACATCCTCACAAGAGTAAGTAAACACTTGAGAGAGCATTCGGCCTTTTGACGTGTGTCCCCTTGACAAGGAGACACGTCTGGGAAGAGAGAGAGAGAGAGAGAGAGTGACTTGACAAGCTAAAAGGTTCCAGCACAGCATCCCTGTGTACATAATAGGGAGCCCTTCCAAATACTCCGTGCTGATAGTAACACGTGGCTTTTTAGATTTCCCACACACACACACACACACACACACACACAAGCCCACACAGTCACACACATACAGTTTCGTTCGCCGCCAGCCAACCCATCATCCCGATGCGACTCCTTCACTTTGAGTTTTATAATATATTGGGCCAACGGAATGCAAAGTGCTCTGTAAACGCTCCTCTTCCAGCCACAATGACAGGGAGTGTGACAAGGGCGGTTGGTGGTGGTGGCGGTGAAGACAGACCGCCGTTGGTCACATCTCCACAGTCCCGCTCGCGCTCTCAGCCGTGCGTCCATTATATCCTCTCCATTAATAAGTGAGGCGCGATAGGACAGCGGAAAAGTATGGATAATTTACCCTTATATCATATACTTACCCTTACCCTCTGTCTGTATGTCCTACCCTATGTAGTCAACTTTGTACATTGAACTGCAGTAGACAAGTTGACAGGGAATTAGTTGAGCTGTGATAGCGGTTCATGTATACTGACAACAACTTGGGGGCAAAACCTGGGGCCATGTGAGAACCCTGTAAATCCTAAAGCCTTGTTTAGACTGCAGTACGGTGTACTTCACTTTTTGAAGTGTACGTCTACGTTTGGATATTCACAATTCGGCATATACCTCATGTATTACTTCACATTCGCGTAGGTATCCTTATACGCTCAGTATGTGACCGTGTATACACCCATGACACCCACTTGCACTTTACTTTTTCTTCCATTTTTAACAAAGTTGACACAGGCGCTCAACTTATACTTTTGTGAAGGGAAGTTACACGATAAATTCCGAATTAAAAATATACTGCAAGCAAATCGCATATAATTTGATGTGGTAATGACACGAGTAGTTGGTGTCAAGTTATTTCCATGGAAAGTTTCGTTTAAAATTCAAAAAAGGAATCACAAAGGATACCCAAGGTCCACCTTACGTATAGGGAGGCAATCACAAAAAGTATAAATGTGCAGAACTAATACCGCAAAAATATGGGAGGAACAGGGAATAAACATGGAAGTATACGATGGAGTCCAAATCGAGCTCAATACAGCTTGTGCATATAGGCTGGAAGAGTCTGGAGGAATCCGCCGCT
>WJFA01004630.1:0-10396 GCA_009870155.1 Pseudobourletiella spinata
CTCGTTGCTGGTTCTATTAGCATTTGAAACGCACTTTTTTTCAGAGCAAAATCTTAATAGCTTCTGAGAGTGGTGGAGAGATGTTCATAATCTCCTCGGTGGTACATATGTCTGTATGATTAGGGGCGGGGAAGTGATTTTAATATTGGGGATTATCAATCAAACTGGTATGTGCTCGTGCTGGTGGTGGTGGTGGTCCGTATACAACTCGTTCGTATTTGAGATCAAGAGGAAAAAAACACGAGATCTTCGTGGATAATCTCCGGTGTTGTTGTGGACGGAAAGTGGAAAGAATCTCACTCATTCACTCACTCACTCAGTCAGGCAGTCAGTCAGTCAGAGTCTCCATCCACAGTCAATTCACTCAAGTTTATAGTGGCGATTTTGTGCATAGTTTAGGCAGGCAGGCAGGCAGGCAGAGGCCTGACCTGAGGGGAGATTGAGCGGTGCCGCGGCTGGTTGATTCTTTTGAGGGAACGGGTTATATGATGACTCTGCTAATAAGTTTCTCTGTCTCCCCTCCGCCGTTATTCATTATCAAATGCAAATAGGGGATGACTGACTGTGGGTAATGATCATAGGAGGGTTGGGAATCTTACTCATCTCCTATCTCCTTCGACCATAGAGATATATAGACACGTCCTCTCCATGTTAACCGCTCAATCTCGCGCCGCTCCGTCCCTCACTGCTGACTGCGCTACTACTGGTAGTAGTAAAAACACCGTAATTTACTACACACACACACACACACACACACACTAGTTTGTTAACATTCCCAATAACAACAAGAGCTACTGCTACTAACTAAATACAACAAGGAACACTTGAACTACTACGACTACTACTACTACGAGTACAGCTTATCCCTCTCTATCCCACGGGGGTGAAGGTCGCTGTTACTATAAAGGCGAGAGAAGAGATTTACAGTGTAAGTGGACGGTGATTGATGGCCGTGTCATATTAAGGCCATTGCCGTCATAAAGGCACGGCCTGCATATGTGATATTTGTTTATACGTCGGATGACAGTTGTAAAAAGCCGTGATGGCCAATGAAGAGCCGCCACTAAGTGGCAGGAGGGAGTTTCAAATCTTCGTAGTTATTAGTGATACAATGGTCGTTGTTGTTGGTAGTGATAGTGGTTTTCAGTGTACTGTTGCCTTGATGATGAGAGCTTGAGAGCCTCACGATGGACTTTTAAGGCCCTCGTTTGTAGTGTAAGCTGGGGTTGGGGACGGAGACGTGCGTATGGGAAGGGTTAGGGTCATAAAGCATGAGCGCCAAGAGGGGCATGGGGCGGGTTGGTGTTGTTGTTGTTGTAGCATTTGGGAGTTATGAGTTGAGCGTGCGAAGAATGTCAGCGAATTTCCAGGGGGATGGAAGAAGCATGATGCAGGCATGCATGTGGTTTAACGTGCTCATCGACCTTCAGGTCGTGACGGGGATGGGGATAGGAAGTATATAGAAGTGTGTGTGTGTTGATGAATTTCCCAGGGTTTACACGTTAAAAATGACCTTGTTGATTTACTGCGGGGAAAAGTTGGGACTACTGGGGCGCGAGGGAGCGAGTCATGCGTGGTGGTGGTGACGGCCGCGGCAGTGGTGATATGGTGGACGTGGACGTGGACATGTGTGAATATGAATTAGAAGAAATTTCCAAAGTGTTACTATATATGCTGTGATTATTATTATTATTATTAATGATGATTCTCTTCTCTTTTGACAGGATGAAGACTCGAAAAACTTTATCGAGACGCTGAAAAGAAAGCTGAGTCAGAAGAATCTTCTCACAGGGAAGAATTGTGACCCGAAGACGAATAGTGGGGACCACATGAATAACTCTACGGGTGAGACAGCGAGGGGATTTTCTACTTCCGCCTTCAAGAAGCTGCTTCTTACATTGCCGCTGCCGCCGCCGCCGCCGCCGCTTTCTGACCTTTGGGGCTGGGAACAGAAGAAAGAGTCTTTTGTTTCAAGGCCTTTGTAGTGCTTATGTATGTGTAGATGCCGGAGAAATGAAAAGTGTATGCTGTAGTGCTGCCTGTAGAAATTTGTACACGCCGACTCTACTGATCTACTGTAAAAATTTCAATGTAATTTGCCTCTACTGTAATGAAGTAAGCTGAGGGGAGAATCATGTGGGAAAGTGTTGTTGTGGCGTATCCCTTTTAGGGAGTAAATGATGCTAGGAGAGAAGTTGATTATTTGTGAGAGATCTGTACGGATCAGTGGAAGTATTGCAAGAGTATTACCGAAGGGATGTGATGCAGAGCATGATTAGTGTGTGTGTGTGTGTGTGTGTGTGTGTTTGTGTGTAATAAGAATGGGAAAATCTAGTTGAGGGATTTGTTATCTCGGATCGGCTGCTGTGTGTGTATGTGTGAGTGAATGCATGGTTGGATATTATATGATGTGTCGGGGGGGGGGCGGAGGGGGAAAATAACTTTTTTTAAAAATGAGTAGCCGAGCTCCTACCATACAACTTTTTTTTCTCTCTTATCGTTAGTACAATTAGCTCGTATAGAGGGGATGACTGCCAATTGCTATTTATCAGAGCTCAAGTAGCATCATTACCATCCTTTCTTTTCTCGGCACCTTTTCCATTCAGTCAGTCAGAGTTACTGTGTGTGTGTGCGAGTGTGTAAGTTAGTGTATTATGAGGCTTTGAATTTCCACCCTTCCTTCCTTCCACCTCATCTTTTTAGTCTTGGAAGTGTATACGGTATAAGATGTGTTAGTGTAGGGGTGCAGTAGGAGCATACTAGTTTGGTTTTACTATTGCATATGTATACGCTCACACTTCGTGCACCACTAACTCATTTACACCAATTCGGCCGCTTCATTGATAATTAGCATGATTACCAGTCACCTCTCTTTGTTCGTGCTCAATCCATCATCCCCCTGTATGTATGAGCATATGCTGGTTGTTCGTGAGCATGAGCTGTACTAGTTGTTGTAAAGTTACTACCGTGATGGAAGGTGGGGAGGGGGAGAATACAGATCTGGATGAGCGTGTATGATGATGTAGGCTTGGTTGCTGCGAAAGACGGTGGTGAAACTGTGGTGAGTTGAGGTGAACGACGTTAATACCCCCGCTCGGCCGCACCAGGCTGTCATTAGGGAGACACTTTAGTACTGCGCGGGCGGACAGGGAGAGTGTCTGACGGGATGGTGGTGATTGAAAGAGTGAAGTTAGTTCTAGTAGCATTATAGTTAAGTATTTTGGAATGGAATCTGTGGGGAAAGTAGTTGTTATTCATTTGATCCCCACTCGGCCTTTGGAGAAAAATCCCGTTGACTGCACACTTTTTGAATGGCCTGAAAAACTTGCGCATGGTTTCCCTCCGCCTCGAGTATATTATACGCAATCCTAATACGAAATACGACTCGTATCATTGCATTGATCTGGGAGTTGCAGGTTGTAAGGAGGAGGAGGAGGATTTTTATGTGACTTTTTTGTGCACAGTAAGTAGTATGCGCATAGAAGACGTTTTATAGTGTAATTTTCCAAGGAGTTGCTTGACCCAAGGTGCAACGTGCAACACGGTTGCAAAGACTTATTACACGTTGTTGTAAAGAAAATGGTCGCGGATGAGATTCGTTTGTGCGATGGATCCTGTATACATATATATATGTGTGCATGCAATTCCCTGATTTTATTGCAGATCGTGAGCTTCTGGTGATTAGTAACGGCCGAACTAAAGGGGAATTGTAAAGGTTACGAGGGAGTTATTTTAATAGTTATCTCTTTTAGCTGTGGTAATAATGTATTATTTCATGTAAAAATTTTGAGTGAAACTTGAGAATGATGCTGTATATAGTTGTGTGGTGGGTGGATGCATGTGTGGATGTAAAAGTGTGTATATATTGAATGTAAATTTTCGTATGCATACAACACTTGTTAAAGCCGAGCTGTGGTCAAGTTTGAATGTGGTGGTGGTAGTGAGTTCCAACGATCCGCATAGCACAAATCTTTGACCACGGCTCGCTGATTCCCATGCTCAGAGGATCGTGGCAGCCCTGAATATCTTATGCTTATGCCATCATCATCCTCGTTGTCATGATGATGATGATGATGATGGTGATCATCATCGTCACCGTTTTCTACCTGTCAGCTCAAGTGTGTAATTGCTCAAAATGTTAAGTTACTACTCAAAGGGGGACTTGAGGGAAGGTAGAAATTTTACGACTCTTGTACCAGGCTACGTTGATATGTGCGGCGGCGTTTTGCAAAGGCGGTTCCACAAGGGTGGTCATAAGTTGGCCGAAATTCGACTGTGAGTTTCTAGGGCGAGGTAATGACGGTTCTCAAAAACTATTTTTTTTAGTCGCTGGAATTTGGGAAGGTATATATGGCAAGGCGTCCATATTCAAGGGTTTATTCAATTTTACTATGGCATATGGTAAGCCGCAAAATGGATCTTCACTCTCTCAAGCTTGAAATGGAATACAGACAGCAAGGAGCTCTGCTGTTGCTGTTCCCTCCGAAGGTCGTCGTGGAGCTTTTGGACTGGCGCCAGGGATAATAAAATGTTTTTCTTGTTGTAATTATGATTAATTGCCCCACGAGCTCCAAACTCTTTATAATAGAATTGGTGTAATTTTTGGAGAGGAGGGGATTACATATGGAAATTTCATGAGGTCGTTGGGTTAAAATCCTCGGTGCATTAGATTATAAGTTGTCTTGTTGCTCATTATTATTATTATTTTTATTAGTCGTAGTAGTGTGTACTTGTATTATAATATATATTGTTATTGGAGGGAAGGGTAGTAGAGCTACCTGCTGCGCCTGCATAGTGAACCATTAGAATTTGCACACAATCATATGTACGGCAGATCCCAATCAGTCTCACAGAGGAGCCCATTGGAATGATTAGCGCAGAGTTGCAACAATGCAGTGCAGTGTATTGGGAGGGGGCGATAGGAGCGGGTGGAATTTTGTAATTTTTTTCTCTCATTTTACTCGGCCCAATCTAAATGAGTAACAGTAGGTGGTTATGATGCACGTTTTCCCCCTCTGATATTATATTATGGGGAGGACTTTATGTGTAGCAAGCTTGAGTAATTCACGTTTTATCAGGCGAGAGGATTTTTGAACCGATCGGTAGTCGTAGTAGTGTAGTTACTTACAGCAGATTTCAAGAGACGTAAGGGAATTGCATCACATTACGTTTAGATGAATGACCGAAAAGAGCTCTTTTAGAAGACGGCACGCACGAACTGTCGATATGAGCATAGAGATCTTGCAAGCACGGGATTATAAATCTGTATACGAGGTGAACAAAATCGTGCTCAGGTTCCATCGGAAGCTATTAAAACAAGTATGACCGTGCGACTTCTTCTGCTCTGTGCGGAACGAATGTTCTTGGAGGGGAAGGGGAGGTATATCGAGTGCGTCAGAGAGTCATCACATCAGAAGATTCTGCAATTGCAGTAGAAATAATTTGGATTTTGTCCCGGTGTGTGTGTGTGGTTGAGACTTGGCTTGGACCAATTACAAAATGGACAAACATAATAGTAATAATATTAATAATAATGGGAATGCTGCTGGGTGAGTGATAGGGCAAGGAATGATGGAATTAGATGAACGGGAGCGGCATATAGGCAGGTGTGAAGCGTGAGTCTCTCAATCTCCTCCGGAATCATGCGAAACCGCACGCATGCCAACACACAAACACGCACGCACATCGGAGGCTTTGGTGGGAAAAGTGGCTTTGTGTGTGTGTGTGTGTCTCTCTCTGCGTGTGTATGAGTTCAAGTCAAGCCTCTGATTCTTTGTCACATTTAAATGCTAACAATCCTAAAGAGAGTCGTGTCATACCACGGGAGTCAGTTCTAATTTATGCTGACGCTGTGCTGGTTAGGAGGCTACTACTGTGTTGTTCCTACACACTTTTGCCACATTATTATGCCTGGCTCTGGGACATTGTGTGCATGACTTTCCTTTGAAGTTTTTGGATTTGAACTGTGCGGATACAGCCGTATAGTATTGGATGTTCCAAATTATCAACACTGACTGACTGAGAGAGTTGAAGGAGGCGAGTAATTTGAAGCGTCAAGAATGGGAGGGGAATTCAAATTGACTTTGGTTTCCTCATCATCCTCCACACATTATTGCATTGTCGTCGTCCTCATAATAATTTGTTCCCGGGATTAGAGTTTGTTTGTAGAAATGGAAACGAGAGAGAGAGAGAGAGAGAGAGAGATGGAGAGACTTGTGAGAAAATAATGGGAGTGGAATGCTAACTGATTGACTCACTCAATGCGTGGAGAGATGTGCATAGAAGATGCGATGACGACGATGATGGTGGTGGAGGTGCTGTGAAGTAGGAGCGCGCGAATGCTTTACAATTCTGTCAAGTACTTCCACTTGGTCGACGACAGAGCCGCTGAGCCTGACGATGAGAAAAGTATGAAGACAAATTTTGGGGAACAAAACTGAAAAGATGAGGATGAATTCCCCACGAATCTCTACTTATACTTTCAGCAATCGTGTCATTTATTCTCCTATATATAATAATGCGCACTCGGGGAGCACCTATTGTTATGTGAGAACTGCGGGTGTTGCATGACAAGGGGCTTTGTGTCATGGAGGCCGTGCTGTTGTCAGTGCTCTTCCTGGGTACTCCTGTTTGAGATGTGAATTCACATGGGCTCGTAGATTGCACCCTTGTGTATATATCTTCATGCTGCTTCCCATTGCTTGAGCACGACGACGATACGACTGTGTCGTTAGTCGTACAGAAAAGACATTGATTGTCGTTGACATGCTTTTTGGTTGTTGGGTGGCTGACTACTACATGGCTTGGCTTGGCTCTTGATACTTTGTTTATAAATGCTTGAGTTGACCAAGTTTTCAACAATGATGCTCATCCCCTGCATTTCTTTTTTGTATTAGTTTCAGGGTCGGAGATGAAGAAAATCAAGGATTCCCTCATGAAGTTCCCCTGGTTCTACCGTGTGGATCGGAGTAAAGCAGAACTGATCCTCGAAAATTGTGAGTGAAGTTTGTTGAAGATGTTACACAGTGGGTGACGGGATCAAGCTTTTGGCTTTCACATGATCTTCACCGTCGGAATTCCCGTCCGACTGAAAATTTTTCTTGATGTTGACACAGAGATTAGGGAAGAAATGATTGGAATTGGAAGTAATCCAATTAGGGAGTTATTGGGATCGTTGTTTGGACGTTTTTTATGTGGTTAATTGGTGGATATGATTCAAAAATGTTTGGGTTCCCCACATATTGCAAACAGTAGGAAAATACTGGGTCAAACGTGAGCTTTTGCTATATAGCTGTGCTACTCCCGACTCAGATTTGATGCCGAAGCCACAGTTGAAGGAGCAGCGCTGAGCGTTCCGGACATGAGTGTTGCAAAAGAGTGTTCGGAGCTTTATGATGTGTGAAATTAATCATTGTAATTTATGAGTGGGCAAATCTGGATCCTTTCAGCCTCAGCGGCTGGGATAATGATGTGGTGGTAAAGCATGTGTTGACGATTCGATTGGGCGGCCTCCGGCCTCTGATGATTATAATTACGCGGAGTGGAAAACTGTGAGAGAGGGGTTTATAATGAGAGTGAAAAGGGAAGGTGTATTTAATTTTTGGTAGGAACAAGGAACTTTGAAGAATCCATCTTTTGTCCAATAGTGTAGTACAACCAAACGACCGTATATAGTGTTGTATAGGAAGGGAAGTCTTGACTCGTTTCGGTTTGTTTGTTGGAATTTTAACGGTGCTTGCACCAGGAGCGTGATTTACCTGTGGCACTCGGAAGACAAGGTAGAAGTATATAGTGGAATATATATATATATATATATGGGAGAGGAAAAATGTAATTTTTAGGAGATGACGCCTGACGAGCATACTACATTATGTGAGGTGGGACTCAAAGAGTAATTGAATGTGGGTGGTAAAACTAATTGGTGGTGGAATTAAGTTCAGCTGGTTGAACTTGGATGTATGGCCATGCATATGGGGATCTCTTTTTTTTAATTTGGACTTTCGAGGAAATGAGTTAAGGAAATGACGAAATGGAGGAGATAATTTTGAGCTGTGTTCCATATATGTTCTATACCCGACGACTCTTTGTATGTGTTGGTCCTATAATAGTGTTGTAGTTGTAGTAGTAGCCTATAGAGTAGGCTTGTAGGAAGTAAGGTCTTTTGCTCCAATAATAAGTCAAAAAGTTTTTTGAAGGCTTTTCAAAAGTTGTTCTTGTTGTAAAGGCAGGGAATACTGTAGGGAGTGAAATGGAGATTGAATGTATAGTTAACATTTTTGTCTTTAATGTATTAGTAGGAATTAGGCGTCAATGGGAGTTTTCAGGTTTTTCAAGTAGGACACTTGTTGTTGTTGTTGTTGGTAGTGGTAGTGGTGGTGGTGGTGTTGTAAAGAAATTTGTTCGAATTGCTTGACCGGTAGTGGATGATAGCGGCGGTGTCGGCGGCAGCGCAGCGGTGTGGTCGTTGATGAAGGGTACAAGCCATGGTTGTAGCAATAGTTAACCACTGCACTGTAGTCATCATCAGCTCCCTGCAGATTTAACCACAGGAGAGGATAGGATGTATTGAACGTGCATGTGCGCATTTATAAAATTTTTAGCGCGAACCACCATATCAGGTCGCTTTACCTGCATTGCTTTAATGGTGGAGACCGCATATTGAAAGAAGGACTTTAGGTGGTTTCATCCTCCTCCTGCCCGCATAGACTACATATGCTACTTTTGATTGTAACCGTATAGTCCAGCAAGAGGAGTTGGATGATTGATCGAGAAACAGAAATTGACCTGATTTTCCCCTGCTGCTAATTTTTTTTTTCATTCTCTATTCTCTCTCTCTCTCTCCCAAATGATTTTGCCATAGTAGGTTGGAAACTATGGGCTATGTTGTTGTTGTTGCTGCTGCTGCTGTTGCTGACGTGGAAAAAAAAAATGTTGGTGGGAGGCGGCCGTCTGTTACGGCTGGGCGAATTAACAATGGAAAAGGCGATTACTCCCCTGGTCTGCGTAGCTAACTAAGCAATTTCCCAGCATCAGCAGTCAGCAGCAACAGCAACACCACGACCACGACCAGTGCACTATAGTGCCAGGATGGAGAGAGCTTTAAATACCTGGCTGACTGGGTTGGTAAATTAATTAGGCCCGTGGCTCGACTGCTCATTAATTGAGGGTTAGCCCCAATGATGTTCCTCCGTATAATATGATTAAGAGAATGATAATGGCATTACAAGTTAAGTCTGACTAGCTCTGAATGAGTGAGTGACTGGGAGTGAAGGCTGTACATGTTGGAGTTGGTAGTCGTCGTCGTCCTCGTCATTTATCAGAAAAAGTCGGGCTTGGTGGCAGCGCGTCAGGAATGTCTGTATGCATTAAGTAGTACTAAAGACTTTAAATGAGAGAGAGAAAGAGCGATGGACAGGCAAGTCAAAAGTTGGACTCGTTTTTGTCATAGTTTTTTTTCTCCCCCTTCCTCTCCTTGCTCTTGCTCAAGGGAAGAAGATGAAAGGACCACCACCACCTCCGCCGCATCATCGTCAAGAGGAACAATAGTTGAGTTTTTTCCCCCCGCTCCTTCCGTGCTCTGCTCTTTAGTGTGAAAAAGCTCGCGGCGGAGGTGAAAAACGGTCGGAAATTTATCCTGTTATTTTCAAGGGAAAGATGAGCTGCTGGATTTTGTGAATGGTGGATGGGGGTAGTGCCAACTCCGGAGTTCCATGAACTCTGTATAGTATACTACTACCATACTGTCTGCGAATAATTCAGTAGTGGTGGTACTGTAGGCAGGCAGGCAGGTGTGTAAGGAAGAGTTGTTTTTTACTCGATAAATAATTAATCATGATGATAATGTTGATGATGATGATAACGTCGGCGACGGCAATGATTCTGAAAGTAAGGTAGAATAGGAGCTACATCAAGTAAGTGGAAATGCCATGCCACACGGTATGGGTGAGGCGCAGAAAGTGTATATGGACTGTCAGATCGGGTTTGGTGGACTGCTTCAGGTGACAAGCGGCAGTGACAATGGTGGATGGATGAGAATAAAAGGAAAAGGGGTGACTGGAGTGAAGGTGGGATCGTCACTCACTCACAGAGGGGAAACCAAGGTAGGGAATGACAGAAATGGTGCCGTAGTGTAAGTGCGGAGTCGAGTCTGTTCCGCAGTACAGAGACAGTAGTAGTATATACAGTGTGTGAACTGAAAAGTATGTGACTGATTTTTTTCATCATTATTATTTTTCGAACAACAAGAGGCTGGGAAGGACAATCAAAGTTAAAGTGACTGAAACTAACTGTTAAAATCCCTTGCATTATTCCCTCTGACGAAAATGAATGGTATTTACTATGTATGTACGCGGGATTATACTTAATTGTAGCATTATATGACTCTGACTGTGAGTCT
>WJFA01004631.1:0-10396 GCA_009870155.1 Pseudobourletiella spinata
GACTTCGATTTTACCCACCAACCACATACCTACAATCACTTATGCTCACTTCTGCTTTTTCTGCTTTTTGCGCGCCTTAACAATCATGAAAATTTTTGCTCTCCTGGTAAACACTGTACAGCTGAATTTGCTAGCTTGAATAGCTTGAGCATAATTCCACTGTCCGAGTACAGAAATGAGTACTTGCGAATAAAGAAGACATAGAAGCTAAATAATGAATACTTTATCGTCAATTTGTACCAGTATTTAAAAAGATTTTGAAGAAATGGAGTGCCATATAGATGCGACATTAAAAGTTTCACTAAATGTAAAAAACATATTATTTCCTGTGCATGGACTTTGAGGTTTGACGGTGTAGACAATGTAAAATGAAAATTGAGAAGAGAAGGTTTCTTTCACTGTAGAAAAAAGTTCCATACTTTGAAGCAAAGGCTATGGCTCAAGCCGGACTATTTTTTCACGCTGAGGTATTGCAGTGACAATTCTCACTGAACCAATTTGGACTTGAATTCAGAAAAAGTGACAATCCGTTTGCTTTGCACGCATCCAAATTGTGCAAGTGTCCTTTTGTGTGGAACCTTCCTGTGGGAAACCTGAAACCACGTTACAATAGCCTTGCAGATATTCCCACAAACGTAACTTACTGTGACTACATGGATCCAGACAATGAGATATTTTATCATGTTTCAAGCGCAATAGACAAGTTTGCAGGTATGAAATCAAATGAAAACCGTTGTTAGATTGGAAATGATTTATTTACACAGATTGCCAATTGATACAAAACGTAGTATGAGCCTTTTAATCTTCATAAAGTCACTCTTACATATAAACGTTTGATTAATTACAGATTTGTCATAAACTTTAGACGGATCAAACAAACAATACTTTCGCAATGAATGCTTTACTTTTCAGTCATTATACGTACTATTCTTAGCATATTGGGACAATATAGCTTCGAAAGGTATTCCTTTCGATCTCTTATACGTAAAATCTAAATAATACAGACCACAATAATTTGAACTATCGTCTTATATTTGAAAACAATTTGCTTTTGCTATATACTTGGTTGGCGTCTCGATATGAGCGTAAGAACTCCAGATGTTTCCAAAATTTTCAAAGAAGTCTGCGCGACTTTTTGAAAGTATGAACCATGATACCTGAGACCTAATGGGTGCCTTCTTGGTTCAATGGATCCGTATTTTGGATAACTATGATAGAAAATTTATCCATTTTCACATTTTCGCGGAGTGTATCAGCAGTAACGACGTATTAGGGAATGCGGGAGTCTATTAATTGGTCAAGTGCTGTCATAAGTGAGCTTTTGTTCATCTTAGCGATCCCATATCACGCGCTGTTACGATTAATTTCGATACAAGATAGATAAAGTACGAACACAATAGCTGTGACAGATTCTGAGAGAGCTTCACGGAACCTCAACCCAATTTTGATTTGTCCCTTGCGATTGACGGTCACTGAGTCTGGCTGATTAGGAAGCAAGTCGGCTGCGACAAGAGCGTTTCCTATGGAAAAATGAGGGTTAGTTTTTTGTCGAAATCTGTGGTAAATAAATTATGTAACATTTTGTGTAATTGTCACGACTTCATTCATTAGGAGCTCGTTCCCGACGGCCTTGCTCAAATTATTCAGTCCAACAAGATAGTCGTCGCAAGCAGTGTTTGAAGTGGTGTTAAAAGGTGACTGACGATTTTCAACTGTATCTGCGTTCCGATTTATCGTGATTTCACTCAAATTGTTTTGCGAAAAGTTCATTGGTGATTTAATTAGATTCCCGCTCATTGCCGCGCTTGAAACAAGACTGATCACCAGTACCTTGGGAATAGGTCCAATCAGTATTGCGTCGGTAGTAACTGATGTCAGTCCTTTTGCAATGCTGAAAGACAATGTATGCGTCGTTTGTAGGATATTTGAATGTAAGGTTTAGACTCAGCAGCTGCCAAAGGCTATCCATTATTTTCGATGAGACTACTTTCCTTGCCACAAGAAAGACAGCACGATTTGATTTTAGCACTGTTTTGAGTTGGTGTCCGTAGGGCAATCTAAGCAAAACTCCGGATGATTCCAATATAAAACTGAAGGAAGCCAGCCTGGCTGACAGAACAAGGTAGCTGATAGCTGGCCGAGCAGTGAAAATAGTGTTGGATTTTTTGAAAGCTCGTATCGTTGTTTGAAACCTTCACTGGTTGCTGTGTATTAGTCTGTTTCCGTGTTCGGATACCAAAATTCGCTTCGGAGCGAGGTCTCCTGTTCCAATGTGGACTTATTAAAAAGTCTTTGAATGTAAACAACGTGCGGATACGAGTTGGATGAGTCATAAATTAGCTGTCCGTTCAAGTAAAGCTCCAGGTTTGACCACATTAACTGAAAAAAGTGATTTGACGGGGCTACAATCTCAGTGCTCGTGCAGGTCGTTCCGTCACTCTTTATAATTTGACACATTAAGTGAAGAAAAGAGTCAGAGGTCAAGATATCCTGCTGTTTCGGTTGTAATTAAAAACTTCAGAGGATTGAAGGAATCCTATACGGACATTAGGGGAAGCACTGCGCGTAGTCGGAACTATATAAAGAGCTAACACCAGTTTTTGGTAGGTTGAAAAGGTCTAGTTCTGATCGACGACTTCTCTGAGACCCGTTGTAAATGGTGGGACGTTCTTCGAACACGCTATCAATTATTTTCTTCGAACACTCTTTCCTATGCTAGAAATTTTCTTTTTCCCCTTTCGTCTTTCTGCTTCTACTTGTTGCAATTGTCTAGCCCGCTTTCTTGGCTTGGGTTTCAATTTCACGGATCTCTTTCTACGATTTTATTTAAGCGGAATTAGGTAACTAGAAGATTCTTGGGCCAGACCGCCACTTGCTGCGGAGATGTTATCACTTCCACTTCCGCTTTGGTTGTGATGAGGACTCTCCAGTTTGCAGTCTTTTTCATCAAAATAAGCTTGTTTTATTTTACAAACTAGGCTTAAAATGAAGTCTAAGGATGATGGAAAAATTGTTTGCACGAATCTCACGCAAAAATTGGTCGAATAGGTGAACGCGAATATCATAGTAATAAAAGCCATGGCCAGGTCTCCTTTGTCCGGGGTAATCTCTGGAACCACTGGGCGCACCATCATATGTTATGCACCGGTCGAAAGCTAGGTAAATGGAGGGGCGCATAGGTCTATTTTAATTGTGTTTTAATCATATCTTGAGCTCCGACCAAAAAAAGATGTCAAAGTTCATCTGTAGGTTGCATTAGTAAGCTGGTTGTCCAGTTTGAAAATAAATGGCACCACAAGATTCCTCATGCAATTTTAACTTGCAGCACCAATCTTCAATACGCTAGCATTTGTCGTGGGGTCAAACACCCTGATGAAAAGTCTGCCTTTTGGTTCAATTGTGAGTGAGTGATTTTCACGTAAATCATCATTTTGCCCCGTAATGTTGGCTTGCGTGTCTTTAATCTAGGGTTATAGGTCATTTTCAATTTGACCTGGGTTTAAATACTGAGGTCAAAGATCAGACTCTTGGTACAATAAAGATTTGTATTTGTCGGCAAAAATTAATGATACCATCAGATTTCCTGTACAATTATACTCCATAGCGGCAACTTTGGTGTATCTGTGTTTGACACAGGGTCATAGATCGAACGTAATTATCATCAATATAATAACGAGCGCGGTCGACTTTCCTTTGAGGCAAGTAAACTCACGAACTGCTTGACGCAGGATCATGTGCCATACACCGTTCGAAAGCTAGATGAATGCGGATCTTTATTGGCGTTTTTTTATAACCATCAAAACTTAACCTAGGGCCAAAACAAGAGGTCAGAGATCAAATACAGCGCGCTGTATATGTATATTTTATGTAAAAGTTGTAACTTACGGGAAGTCATTTCTACGGTGGAACATTCTTTCGTTTCTGAGCAGCAACCATAGTGCTTCTTTCTTCTCCGTCTTAGTCAGAAAAATGGTGGGTCAGCAAAACTCGCCAAGCGATAACGTGAAACCTTTGACAAATGGATTTCCATCCAGTCCCTCACAGCCTTTGAATTATTGGCAGGAGTATCTTAGTAGAATCGGAGTCGAAGTTAATTGCCGCATTGAACTCGACCCCTTCTCGAAATTTATTCAAAGATTTATGAATTTTGGATTTCCAATCCGGGATCTCCCCTACGTATTTAAATTCATGCATTTTAGTTATAAAATAATGTGTACTCCTAAACCTCGGTTTTGGAGGGAGACGAGTGAAAGACTCCATAGTTTGTTTGTCGCAAGTTATCGCAGCCAGTTTTTAGTGCTCCTCTGCGATCTGCTTTAACTTGCGCAAATAAGGGAACCCCCAACTTTCATTCCTACTATTTGTTTTCTGAACAATCAAAATACAAATGCCGTTATAATTTACTATTATCAATGATCATGACTGTACTGAATATGGAAATCATCAAGATTCCCATTTAGTTACAAGATGATGTACTAACAAGATGAAGAATACACACAGGTGGGTACATTTTAATGGACACGAGCACTCTATGACAAATCCGCGGTCAAACCAATGAGCCCTTCAAATATTATTCACAGAAAAGGAGGGGACTATTTGAAGTGACTATCTTCTGCATGTAAACAATCTAGCAGAAGTTGTCGTTCCAACCACAACATTGATCAGCTTTTCGACGCAGAGGAGAATCTCTGAGCTGTGATACAGGCAGCGCGCTGCCCACATCACAGCACAGCTGATGCGTGTGCTCTTCCCCGTACTACATTACAATGCCGCCCATATGTACGCGTGTGAAGCTTTTGTATTTTCAGTTCGGTTTTTTTCAATTTTGACGTGGTTTGACTCCTCATTACAATTTGCAAATTTCAGTAGAGCATGATTACGCTGTTAAGAAGCATATACCTAAAAATTAGGTGGTAATGAGCTGCCGAACCGCGTCAAAAATGCAACAATAATTGTATGGTTGTACAAACATTTTTCAAAATTTCGAAAATGGAGATCGAAAATTTCAGCCTGGTACACCACTTTAAAGTTCTTCGAATCTTCGAATCCATTGTCAAGAAAAAAAATGAAGACCGAAAACAGATTTCCCGGGTTTTCTCGTTAACGGCAGGTGAAATACCGCAAAATTTCAGGGGAATTCATTTTCGGATATGTCGGTTCGCTGGTGAAATTATCAGCCGTGTCCCTGACTAGGACGCGGTGGTCTTTGCTCACATCCATTGAAATGTACCCAGGTAAGAACTCATAACTTCTGAAATCTATCGCAGTAGTGATGTGACCAGGTTCCGGGTTGTTCCCTTTCAAAGTTAATATTAATATAAGTCACACAGTGGTCAGGGGTCCTTAATCTTAATACTACTCTGTGAGAGCTGAAAAAACTCGGATCCGAGTCAGAAAATTTTGCGAGGGTTACGACACTCAACCAAACTCCACCACTCAAAGTCTTCGTCAATACCATCCTAGGGCTTGAGCTGGAAATTTATGCTATTCTAGCTTAGCAATGATCACTTATTTCAATTTGAAAAATTCATTTCGAGTAAATCTTACTATCTAGTCGCTGTGATTCATAGGATCCTAATGGTTACCTTTACATGTAAGGTCAGCATCGCCTTTTAGTAGATTATCTTCGGACCCATTTCACATGTAGTACTCATCCTCATCCTTTTTTTCTTTTCTCGTTAGGAAGGCCAGATAGGAATTCAGGATGAGCTTATCGAAGCTCATCACACAGTAAAAAAGTATACCACGAGATTGTTAATGATTATGATCATAATGATAATAGATTATGGCAGGAAAGAAGTCTGGAATGAAAAATAGGCATGGAAAATAATTAGGGTTAAATAATGCCTACGTTCTATGGGTTCTCCAAAGAGGAAGCCGCCCCGCAAGCATATCCCCAAATTCCGGACAAGTTCGAAGCTGACGGAGGAGTCTCTGGGTCTCTGAGTCCCTCACCCTAGGTTCCGCCCTTCCCTCTTGCGCATCCGCGGCATGCTGACGGATCCGATCCATCCATTCGTCATGATCGCGAAGCCGGCGTTCCTCATTTTGGCGGAATCTGTCCACAATTGTTCGGACACGCTCCAACGGTGGATCCGGATTTGGTGGCTCTTGCGGGTGCTCGGGAGGTACCACACGTGCCTCCATTTCAATGGGCGGATCGATGTCCTGGCGGTTGCTGAAACTGGCACATCCTACGGAGCCACCGGGCACCCCGTGCAAGGACTCCCTACATCGGTGGAATTTCAGGTTCCGAAGGGTGCTCCGGAGGCACCACGCGCACCTCTTATCTACAGGCGGTTCAATGTCCTAGAAACGACGGGCATTGAAACCCCTTAAATGCCACATCCTCCGGAGGTGTGGGGTGCCCTACATGAGGACTCCCCCAACAAGCAAACGTCCACATGCAACACGTCCTGAAAATATAAAAAACATATTTAGGGAGGCGGGGAGATATCCTCACACAGCGGAGTTACCTATTATTGCCGTCAGCTCCGCAAAAGAAAAATCCATAGTTTCAGGTGGTGGGCTGTATCCTCGAAGAAAAAGCCTACTGGCTGGATCACACCGATAATTCCATTTGGATCGAGGCTGGGATCCAAAAGACAGGCTGCAGGGGAACGTTCATGGAAAACCCAACGCAGCCGTGCAGAAGCATGTTGTGTATACAAATTTAGTTGTAATAATAATAAAATAAATGTTGTTTTTGAAAAAGTATTTTTTTAAAATATCCTTTACTCACTTTTTGACTCCATTGTTCACTTTTGAGGCTGTTGTCACATTCAAGAATTCGCGTAAACGGCATGGCGCAGGCATACCCAACAAATTGTTCAACATACGCGGCCGATTCCCGCCGCTCGCCCATTCCAGACTTTTATGTAGCCGCGTCTGTGGATGAGCCAACTCTGCGAGCGGGGATTGGTAGTGGTGAATGGGGGCACTAATAACTAGGTATGAACTGGATATTCGGGATATAGGGCTTGTACTGACCAAGTTTTGTTTTGATCCACAACTACCGCTAAAGATCAGAGAATGACGCTATCGATCACTTAAAGTAGATAGTAGATCATATATAATTCTCTACTGATACTTTGTACAGATAAAGTAAAGCGACTGGTTCTGCCGATACCACTACAAAGAAAGTAAAATCAACCGCTTCTGCTGATACCATGGTGAGAATAACGTTAGGTGAGTTGGCTCTGCAGTTCAGTTGATTCAGATAAAAGATAATTGGGGATGTCTTGCTGATAAACACCTAAGGATTTTAGGACCCCCTCATTCCAAATGATATGCAACAACACGCCCACACTATAAATCCAAGCGCATCAACATCGCAGATCTATTAATTCCTGACATTTTGTCGGGTTGGTTTGGCAGCACTAAGTGCTACAAGAGAGGAAGTCTTCCTCTCTTGTAGTCTCCTATGTGCTCAAACTGGATCAAATGTAGGTAGGTCGACGGTCAAAATGGTCCAGACGTACAGTCGCCATGACTTTACTGTACTTCTCATCGGAATTTTTAAATCTACAATCCCTCAGACCCATAATACCTAGCACGGAAACTTCCCACAAAAGTTGACAGCCCGAACTGGTTTACTACTGTGTGAAATTTTTTTTCGTGTTGGCGCGACAAATTTTCCTAGACTAATTCTCGAGATTGAGCTGCTGAAGTAAAATGAACATTACTGAGAATTATTTAAGAATCGAAAATTCCTTCAAAAGCTTCCCCCAGAAATTTCCTCCTAAAGATTTGCATGATAACGGGACGGGATATTTGAACGGGACTTGTACCATCGTTTTCAGCGCTGGCTGAAGCACAGGGAAACGCCAAACTTTCTTGTGCATGGCCCGGTTCAGTTCCGAAAAAGAAGAAATCAGAAGGGATTTTCGCGAAATCCAAAACGGGAATTTTCTTTTGGATTTTTTTATTTTCTTTCAGCATGATAAAAAATACTGTAGCGCAATGTAGGAAAAACTGCACAAAGGAGGCCAAATTGGTTTGTTTACACAATTTTACGCAATTTTTAGCATTTTCCCCAAAAGTATTATTTTGCTCGAGTCATCCGCACATGCCATGAGTTTCTTGACATTGTGCAAAGGCGGACCATTGAAAGACAAAAAATTCCCGTACTAAATCCCACAAGAAAATTTCCATTTTGATTTTCGCAAAAATCCCTTTTCGTTTATTTTTTGGCGACTAAACCCCGCCATGTGCACTTAAGTTTGGCCTTCCCTGATACTTCAATCGTCGAGATCAAGCTCGACATGCCCTCCCTGTAGAAACTTTCGAAGGATTGTGACAGGGAATGTATGTCCCGTCAGCGAGAAGTACGAACGACGGTTGGCTGACCACTTCGACTGGCTAATTGTTACATGGCTTTTAAGTTCCCACGCCGCCAATAAACTTACACCTCCACAGTTCGACTATATTTCTATAACCTGTCATCCATTGCCTAGTGAATCACAAGACAACAAAAGAGGAAGCGAGAGAGCACAGGAAAGTTTTACCTTGAGAACTACTTTTTTGAATTATTTTTACACGTAGACAAGATCATTCTTTAAGTGGATCCCACAAGAATTCTACCGGACGCAGCAATCGTATGTTTGTTCTTTGTGGGAAACTATTTTTAATTGCCACACGTTCTATTAAAACGTTGATCTAAAATAATAGCAGGTTCACTAAGCTATTTCCCGCTAATACGTGTGCTAGTATCACAACAAACCGGATCCCTCGAAAACTATCCCACTGGTTACGACTAACCTAGACATCACACCACAACAACACCAGCAACGGGTGCAAATCATAGGACATGCTTCACAAGATTGCGAGCCCGTATCGTCATACAACTTTTTTTTAAATAATAGAACCCACAAGTTTTGGATTTGTGCCTGATGCGAGTAAAAATTGGAACGCTGGAATCTTCTTCAGAACCTACCCAGCAGCTACCTTGACCCTAATCACCCAACGGTGGCCGACGGGATTTCATGTATTACCGCCTTTCAGTCCCATGCTATTTATACGACTCACGGTCTTACTCAAGGTTCAGTTTGTTCCACTCCCTCTCAGACAAACCCAATGAAATACTGAGCGCCAGCAGCGGCAAATTCCTCCGTTTATAATTATTCTCACCCAAGTTTTAGTTTCATCAGATTGCTCACCAGAGTTTTAGTTTCACCAGATTGCTCACCAGAGTTTTAGTTTCATCAGATTGCTCACCAGAGTTTATTTTTAACTCCGGTTTTACCTTGAAAATGAACCAACTTGGCCACCAGCTTGTCAAGACGCGGGTAAGTGGCTCGTTGTTATCCCCACAATTCCATCTGGATTTTCTTTGAAATCGCGCGGCCCTAAACATCTCGGACGACTTGAAATACAGATTTACATCCCTGGCCATGGAAGATCCTTTTGTAACCAGGTGGCGTCGAACGGGCCAACGAAGAGGAGGAGGCTCTACAAGCTGTATGATGGACACATCGTCATCAGCGGGATCTCGGGCCGCTTTCCCATGTCCAACACGCTGGAGGAGTTCAAGCACAACCTCTTCAACCGGGTTGAGATGACAACGGACGTGAAACGGTGGCACGATGATGCCCATCCCGAGCGCTTCGGATTCCTCAAGTGCCTGGACAAGTTTGATGCGGGATTCTTCAATGTGACGCCCCGCCAGGCGGATCAGATTGATCCCCAAATGAGGCTCCTCATGGAGGCCACATTCGAGGCAATGGTGGACGCGGGTAAGGATTTAAAAGGAGGAGCGTCAGTCAAATCCGGAATTTCCTTCTATTTCCACTGCATGAGATTATAACTGTGGAAACAATAACATGTAAGGTTTGAACCCCGCTGAGCTGAGAGGTACAAAAACGGGGGTTTTCTGCGGCGCTCTGGGCGGAGAAGCCATGGACTACAACCTGTACCGAATGAACAAGGAACTGGCCGGCTACATCGGCCTGGGGTTTTCCAACTTTATGATCCCTGGTCGAATCTCCTTTGCATTCCACCTGCAGGGGCCGACGATCCACGTCAGCACGGCCTGCTCCTCCAGCTTCACGGCACTGGAGGCGGCCGTGAATAGCATTGCACTGGGACGCTGTGACGCGGCCGTGGTGACGGGGAGTAACGTCCTCCTCAATCCGCAGACTCATATGGACCTCATGGCCATGAACGTGCTGGCCAAGGATGGTCGGTGCAAGACTTTTGACGAGTCGGGTGAGTCCTCATCGCAATTAAAAACGATGATGATCACATGTCCAACTAAAAAGCTTTTTTTTACTGTTTTTTTAGCGGATGGATTCGCGAGATCGGAGGCGGCCATCGCTATCATCCTTCAGAAGGAGGGGGATGCAAGGCGGAATTATGCCCGGATTTTGAACATCTGTTCCAATGCGGACGGCTTCAA
>WJFA01004632.1:0-10396 GCA_009870155.1 Pseudobourletiella spinata
CATAATTACAATGGCGAAACTTTGGTGGATCGTCCTCATCATGTGGTGACTGCTGTTGTGGACCCATGAGTTCGGGATGAGACTCATGTGGGATATAACGTGCACGACGGGAAGGAGAGGCGGCAGTAGTAGTGGTGAGTTGGTGAGACACAATTTTAAGAATGGGAATTTCTGCATGCACTCGTGTATGTATATACAGCCAGTCCTGCCTGCACGAAGTCACGACTAACTGCAGACAGAGAGAGAGAGAGAGGCTTTGGAAGAGAGGGAGATAGAAGGGAAGAGGACAACGACAACAACATAAGATGAATTAAAAACTCATTTGCTCTTCTTCGTCGTCGTTTCCCTCCTATCTCTCTCTCTCTCTCTCTCCATCCCCATCTACAAATTTTTTTTACTCGCGTTGGCAATCAAGAAGTTACTATATGGTGAAACCATGATGAAAGCCCTTCTCTGCTCGCACTCTCTATTTGAATTTTAAATCTTCTTTATCAACTCTGCTCACGTCTTCAGACTTCTTGGTCGGGCCTGATGGATTGTCTCCAAGTGTCAGCAGGTTCTTAAATTGCTAAATAGATTACTGTATGAAGTGGAATGAAAGGACGCATTCCAATAATTAAAATCACTGCACTGGGAAGGGATTTATTCAAATTACTCTTCACCGTTCGCTTCCGCATGATCAGATGAATTGGAGAGGTGCAGTGAGCATCTGTGGTTACGTTCGCCACATTCTCAGCTAGCGTGCAGGTAGCGCATTTCAACGGACCGTCATCTGAAACTGTATTATCAATAGCAGCCATGGAAAATATAAGCTTACATTGCTTACGGACGTCTATGTGGCGGGAAAGTAAGTAATTTAAGAATAACAGATGGCGTCAAAGTCTTTTAGAAATTAAACACCTGTGAAGGTGGTATGGCGCAGTGTGTGTTCTTAGTTTCACGTAACGATCAACCTAGCACAAGCAAGCGCTTATCGATCAGTAACGCAAGCTTATATTGTGCGCAACGCTCTGGCTGAAATTTTAAATTTTCGAAATAATAAGTGCAATCTATCGTTTCTATATCAATTAAGGCCTTTTGCTTTGGAGTTTTGAGTAATCAATGGCGTCAAAGTCATTCAAATATTTACCAATTTGGTATGATTTTTGAGCACTAACTGGGACCAAACCGGGTACATATTGGCGCAAGCGCTAGAGTCGGGCGCGCAGCGAGCAGAATCCACGGCGTTCCCTGCCGTAATCCCAACTGTGCTAGCACGTTGGTGTGCCAGGCTGTGCTGTGTGCGAAGCGTAATTTGGTGGAAATTCAAAATGTCAACCTCCTTGTCCCTTAAGGGCTTGTTAGCGAGGCTGAATTGATGCTTTTCAATAATAACTTGAAATATGCACAGTGGATAATGCGCCAGCATAAAGTTCATGCCCTTCCAACCACAACCCTTGCTGAGCGCAGGAAAACATGACACTGTCAGGTGCCCCCAAAGGATGCAAATACTGCGCCCACTTAACCCCCATTCCTACTCCCAAATGACGGCACCCCCCGCCTGCCTGCCAAAAAGTGCAGCTGCAAACGGAAAATTGGATTTGCATCTTGATTTGTGAACATCCCAAGCTCTGCACTCGCACAGTCTGCAAACCGTCTCGGATAACTGTAAATATTATGTGAGCCTACGTTACTCATCACACACATGCACAGCTCCACTCACATAATATGACTTGATGATGATGACCACGACACTGAAAAGACTGGCGTTGACTTTTCCCCGTGGCGCTTTAATAAGAGACTCCCAGTCAGTGATCATGATCTTGGCATGGATGAACAAGCCGGTACAGTGGGCCGCGGCTTTTTCAACTCCATCGCTTCCACCACCACCACCACCATCATCATCATCATCATCGCCGCTACCACCACCTCAACAATCACCGTAAGACTTTTGGAACTCTCTGTGAGTCAGGTAAGGCTCCTACATGGAATGGGAGATGTGAGGGGGATTTCGTGATACTGATTGCGTTAACTTTGAGAATCCAAGTCAAAGTCGTGATGGAAACGTGTTGAATGTAGCCTATGGTTTGATCCTGTCGTCCCTTCCGAGATCTTATCGCGTATGTGAATACAAGGGCTGGATTCCAACAAAGTCCCACAACACATCCACAACATGATTTCTTCTTTATATGCTCTCTCAAGCTGTCAGTCACCCTCGAGTTCCTCCATCTCTCCTCCTCGCCCATGCGCACAAGGGGAGAGGGGATGCGGGCTAAATGGGCTCTTGTCCATTTAAATGGCAAATTCCCAATGTAATAATAATAATGCATTTTGCTTGTCATTAGTTCCAAGGAATGTATGCGTTGGTGACGACGGGCTGCGCCGCCGCCACCGCCGCCACTAACTCCCCTGTCATTTTGTCCCTCCATCCGAGCCCATGTAAACGTCTCGAATGCACAGGAGAGCATAGTATTACTATTATTATTGTTATTATTATTATTATTATTAAGACATCCACAAATTCCCTGTCCCTTCCTTTTTCTCTTTTTACCGTCCTGAATAGTGGTTGGGGTCCGAGGATGAGGAAAGGAGGCCGCGCGCCGTAACCGGCCCACAGCCGAGTAAGATGTTAAATGTTAATCATGACAAGCCTGACATTTTAATCACGATCACGATTCCCTATCGCCATTGTTATTGTTATTGTTCCGCACATTTTTATTCCCAATTCCTGACATTACACAGAGAGAGAGAGAGAGAGGGTAGAAGATAGGCCATTGTCCTTCGGGACGGAGATAAAGCCTCTCCGTGCCCAATGTCTCCTCCAGCTTGCTACTATTTATATATATATATATATATATAAATCTGCTCACCACTATCACACCACCGGCACCGCTTAATATCATGGCGTATTTACACACATGCGAGTGATGAATGGACATCCCACTCATGATGCACACATCATGCATGCATGCATGCATACAGATCTATACACCAGGCACACACGCATCCACAATATTGGTTTTTCACACAACTCTCTCTCTCATTTTTAGCAACGGACCGGAACGTGTTGCTCCTCATGAATGCTCAGCGAACAATGATGTGGTGGCCCCATACATAAACCGCACACATGCATACCCGCCCAGTCCCTATAATGTGCTATATGAACCCAAAGCGCTCTTTAGTTCCTGCTCAACCGGCCGAATTCCACTCAATTTTCTACGTACTACTACTACTACTACCAAACAAGCTTCACACACAGACACCTCATTGAGAGGAGAAGGAGGACGCCGTTAGTGAGCATAATAATAATCCTCTGGCAGCGTAATCTCCACCATCTTTATGTTCCTCCGGGCTTCCCATACATCCTCATTTCCCTCGTATATGCCTGGGCCGCCCCGTTTGGTTCACAATCGGCTGGATGGTGCACCCAGCCGTGTCCTCCAACCGACCTCCCACACATGAGCTCCGCGATAAGACCGCGCGGGACAACTCCCGGGCTGCGGAACAATAATAGTGGGAATGTCAATACAACTCTAGGGAAATTTCCATCCTCGGGATAAACGACTTTAAATTGCCCATTAATTAGAGCTGAATTAATGATATTTCCTGAAATTGGTGTGAATTAAAATTCGCAAATTCCCTAATTCCAATCCAGTTCTATAAGTTTAGTCGACGTAACTCTTGCAATTAAAGTGTGTGGATTTTGAGTGAGAGGGCAGTTGAGGCCCCGTATTTAAAATTTGGTTAAACACTGGAATTTAAATCTAATTGATGCCCACAGCTAAATTGTGGTAGTTTAGAGCTCAAACTGTGCCATTTCTCACGCTCTAGTGATTTCATAATTGCGCATACGCGGGAAGAAATAAGAATCAGGTAAATTGTAGAGTTATTTGGCTAAAAAATTTTTGAGGATTTCAAAAGGGTCGTTACACGGGAACACTGGTAGCTGAGGGTGCAAAAGTGTGGCAGGAGTTGATGACGGTGGACTTTGCGAGATTGGTAAAATCAGCGCAATTCAGAGGAATATTTTGGCCCCGCTAAAATCAATGGGGACACATGGAGCAGTAGTTGCAGTACGAAGTTCAAGTTGAGAATAACAGCATAGCAAGTAAGTAGCCTGTAAGTGAGTGCATTCATGGTGCATTGAGCTACACTGACTGAGTCAAATTGTTAAAACTGGAGTGTGTAGCATAAAGGCTTCATGCATATTTAAAGTATGGGAGGCGGGGATACGTGAGAATGTTTAAGGTAGCAGGTTGAGCAGGAGTCTATGGCGGCACGGTGGTGGGAGTACGGAGTGACGGGTAGAGAGACCCTTTGGGTATCATAATGATGTTATTATGCCAAGAACATTAAAGCTGACGTTAATTTGAGGGGAAGGAGGAAAACGGCATCCCATTTCCATTTCATCGCTAACTTGATCATCAATTATTTCCCATCGATTTTAAACGCTCTGCCCTGAAAGCTACCCAATTCTCCCGAGCTCACAGAGTAACACCCTCAATCCGAACCTAGCATTATTCTCTTACGTATAGGAGTAGTGTACACACTGTGCTAGGCATATCTATTGGCTTCTGTGAAGAATACCCCGGGAGTCATGTTCCGTAGTAGGGACCCATTCATGGCGTAACATCAGGCTGGGAAAAAGTTGCTACTCCTATCCTGCAAGCACGCACAGTCGAGTGGCTGCTGCCAATGTGAAAAAGACCCGGGGATCTGAGATTATTGTCATGCCTAACTATATAGTCCGTTTGAGATAGTGTGCAGCACCAGTTGCTACACACCTCCATACCCGGTAGTACAGTGTGAGGCAACAAAACTTCACTCGGCCAAGAAAATTATAGAGTCGACGTCGACAGCGACAGAATCTCGGGTGTAATCTTGAAACATTCATGATTTCCACACACACACACACACACACACACACACACACACAGGCATGCACACATACAGATAGGAATCCATTGTACAAACCAGTGCTTAACAACCTGTCCCAAAAATTCCGCAGACGATCTAAATTATGACTTCTCAAATGGCATCCGTTCCTATTCCTTCACACAGGGACGCAAACCACACTACTTATGTACACCTCCGCCCATCCACAATTATGGATCGTTATTTGAAAATCCCCGATGGCCCAAAATTGCCCGCTCCCAATTTTGCCACATTTAGCCGAGCCCACACTAAGTTTGTATGGTCATTACGGAAAGAGCTCCGGGGATTTTAATAGCGGGAGGACAATCAGGGCGATTTGTACGGAGAGTTAAGTGGGGAAAAGTTCTAAAATTGGTAGCTGGACGAGTCGTGGCCGTGGGTGAGGAGACGCTGAATAAAACCCACGGCGCGGCGGGATATCCCTCCGCAATTTTTCCTCCTTGGGAAATTCCTTGCGCAATTTACAAACAAGTTTCACCACCACCTGGCAACTGTCAGGTGTAAGCCGCAGTGAAATATGATAGGCGGGTGGTCCCTTATGACATGCGGGAACGGACTGGAGAGCCATGGAAGCTGGGCAATCCGGGCGGATACAGTCCGTGTGAGAAATGTCGGTGGAGCTCTGAGTTTCGGAGGGGGTGGGACCCTTTTTAATTATTTTACACAATAAAATATGTGTGAGTTAAAAAGCGCATTAGTGTCCCGCTTCATTATGGCTTTGTCTCGAGTCATTTACCTTTCCACGTCCTGCTCTCAAGCGCATTTACTACAACACACCCGCATAGACGCACACTCTATAAGATGAGGCAGGGCAATTAGGGACAATGCAAAATTTAACATTGGCCATAATAATTCCATATGACTACATGGACACGCTGTTTGTGAGATGACCGAGTGGTTAAGGGCGAGCGAGCGAACGGGCGAGCACATGGTCGGGGAGAGAACCGAGCAGTCTGGCCCAAATAGCCTTGCAATATTTCTCTATGATTACGCCCGATGTTAGCAGAGGATACACACACGCTGGCATATGCGGATAGGGACGCAGTAAGGAAGTAATGACCGGTCTGGAATAGAGATTAACTAAAATGTGGCGCTGTTGTTGTTGTTGTTGTTGCTGTTGTTGTTGAGAAGGAGTTCGGCCATGTCTTAAATACACTGTGGAATAACGATGGGTCGTGTAAAGCCTGTGGCTCACAGTCCGGTGCTGACTGTGCTCGAGTCATTAGTTGTCATCGTTGTCGTCGTCGTCGTCGTCGTCGTCCGTGTACGCACAAGGGGAGATAGGGGCGCACAGGTAACACCACTTCAGTGCTCCATAGACCATGGTGATAGCGTCCCCACTCACAGCATGTAGTTCCTATGAATACGTAATTGAGCGAAGTTTCCAAACTTGTAAGGCTGGAGTGTGTAGTAGTAGTATGTCCGGGTAGGCCTGGACTGCATTACACTATGACCAGAAATCCCAAATGCCGTAAATAATGTTGAGTATTAGACTCAAATTGCCCTAACAGTGGACATGATACTTTATGGCAGCCATCGTATTAGCTAAAAGTATATGACTACGGGCGGGCTTATGTACATTTCATGGGTATAAATAGTGGTGGTAAATATAGTCACACGGAGTGCGAGCAGGGCTTTGTACTGCACAGGTCTGTCCAGGGTTTCACTGAACATGGGCCATGCTCGGAGCANAGGGTTTCACTGAACATGGGCCATGCTCGGAGCATGTAGACTGTGTGGAGACGGGTCTGGAGGGAATCGGAAGACAGGTAAGGTATATGGCGTGGTATTAAAAGTGTGTGCGTCGGCAGGGATGTGCGCCAGTATGTGCTTGTGTTGGGGGATGTGTGAGCTGTGTGCATCATTTGATTGTGTTGCCCATATGTACGGGTAATGTAAGCCGGCTATATTATGTTCAGTCGCGGCGGAGGAAAGAACTCAGCAGGGAGGCTGTTTTCATTTCCCACGTAATCTAGAGCGACAGAGGAAACATATCGCACGGCCAAATGGAGTCCTACGTGAGACGATACATCACACATCAATGGCCAAACCGAACGTACAGTATCATAATCATAATAGTAATAATAATAATAATAATAACAAAAGCAGAAAGAACATTTGAACTAGTTTTTTTCCATCTAAAAGCTATTCTACTCCACCCTCACATGCATGGATGTACTTGGACGAGCGAACACAGACTTCCACGCTGTAGAGCGCATAATCCTGCGCGCATATGGTGTATATGGGTGCAAATTTTGGCGCGCTCTCAAGTAAATTACTTGTACCAGCGTCCAGTCCTGGACTCCCGTGTACCCGTACCGAAGAGTGCATGCGTGGGGTGACGTGCAACCCTGCTCATGCGCACAAGTGGAATGCGGAGGCTCAATACTGGGCATTATTCGCACAATGTCACACGTCATATGTACGTACATGTGAGATACTGTGCAGGTACGACTGGGCACACTGAAAATGAAAACCCAAATTCGTAAGTACACAAATGGAAATTCCCGTGCGCTCAATTGCTAGCAACGTCATTTCCACTTTTAATGCGCGCGCACTTGCTCCTACAGACAACACTGACACACATATGTACACGAGCTCCTCACACGAACAGCAAGCACACGTGTCGCTCGTTGTACTCTATTTAGAGTGATTAAAATCATAATTCACCCGAAATACCCCCCAAATATGGTCGTATTTCCCCGTATACAAGGCTAAATGTTCACACTGACTCGCTGTGGGTGCGCCTTACGGTCGGTACCCTCCGTGAACATTCTCTCAAAGTACCAGCCAGAATGTGCGCTTGTGAAAATCAAGAAAATTCTCGCCATCTGCCCACACGTCCACTCTTCGCAATTCCAAGCAAATCAGCAGCTAACCCGTGAAACATCCTCTCATACTGCACAGATATTAGTTTTACTCTCATTTTTTTCTCCCTTCCTTGTTTTCTTTATGCTTTGCAAAAAAAAATCATCTCTCACGCCTCCCTTAGATCCTCATATTCGTACGAAATGGAAAGTGTGATGGATTCGTCAGGCCCATTTCCCCATGCACGCATCCCAAATACTGTGCGAATCTATAAAAATAGGAATCATCTTGCCCAACTTCTTCTTCAACCTCTTCCTCCTGTTCTTCTTCTTCTTCTTCTTCGTCTTCTTCTTGCAGACGAGGGAAAAAAAGTTTGACTAATATTTTCTTACGGTGGAAAAGAAAAACAAAGTTTGGAAAAACTTTGCCATAATACACGTACACGAAGCAAGGAGTGCGACGAGAGGACGGTGTATATATGAACCCGTGGGTGCAGAATCCGTCAGAGTCGATAAAAAGTTTGTTCTCACGCCGTATACATAGACAGACATGGCAGACGCTGGCGGGAGGGATGCGAAGATGTGCGTCATGTGAAGACTGCGAGTAGGCATATATATATATACCTCATCTCTGTAACCGCGGAGGACTTTCCCTTGTTTTACCAAAATATTATTCGACTTGCTTTTATTCCAAATCATCCGGGGAGTTTGTCCTACAGTAAGGCATGAAGGCGGCGGCGGGGGAAAGGGTCTCGGTGTATGCGGGAAAATATCACTTCTGTTCCAATTCTGCCATCCATTTGTATTGTGACGCACCGTTGTTGTGGTCGGTGTAGTAATCCCACATGGGATAAACCAGCAGAGCAGCGGAGGCGGGCAGGTTCATCCCCGATCCAATACTGACCCACTTTTTAGCCTTATTAAAACATATATGGAGGGATTCCAAATTGTTTATGGGATCTCCCTACGTGGAAAATGCATTATAAAAATCACATTTCTCCCCTGCTACAGCGCTCAACATTGCCTCATTAACATCAAAACTTCAACATCAACAAAAATTCCCTCGCCTTGAGAGGACGTCGGCGCCGCGTGGCATATTATTTCATTTTCATGAAACTATAATGTTACCAGTTGCGCAGAATGTCATACATGTAATAAGTGTGGTATTTTAGGTGAAATGATGCATACAGTGGTAACTTCGAAACTGTCGAATTCGTATCGAGGCAACCATCATAACCAGTCAAGTTTACAGAATTCAAGCTAGAAGCTAAAATTGAGGTGATAACCTTGGAGAAATTCACACCATTCAGTTCAACAGCCACGTTCAAAAAGATGAGTCCACACCGTGTTGAGAGTACCGAGTGAGTTCTCAATAGTAGCAAAATTGAGGCGATAACCTTGGAGAAATTCACACCATTCAGTTCAACAGCCACGTTCAAAAAGATGAGTCCACACCGTGTTGAGAGTACCGAGTGAGTTCTCAATAGTAGCGCATCTCCTCCTTTTGTCAGGTCTCTTCCGGTTTGCACTGTAATGTATTCAGAAATTGCCCTGTGGAACCATAGTTCATTCTCGTAGCCTACAGCATGAAAAGCCATATCTACCACGCCTTCCGCCCACACACACACACACACGCACAAACACACACATTTAAACACACACACACACAAACTATCTCTTTAACGTCCTCACAGTATATACACTAACTGTGAAGCCCTTTGTAATACAGCCGAACGTAGTTTCCCAAGCATTCTTGAGCCCTCTTCGTCAAAGCCTCATACGCATACATATAGACACTTTGGTCCTAAGTGACATTAGATTCCCTTTGAACAAGATTTCCATCCAAACTCCTGCCATTCTACACGTATAAATGTATGCTCACGGTGGGACTCTAGATCTCTCCTCCGAAAATGATGATGGTGATGATACCGATGATGATGATGATGATGATGATGACGACGATGATGATGATGATGATAAAAGTTAATAAAAAAACCAAGAGTCTTACGAGTTGTCCTTCGTTATCAAGTTAATTACGGAGGACTTTTCACCGCGCCCGCCCGGATCCCTCACTCCCTCTCTCTCCCTTCCCTTACTACTCACTCACAGTCAGCTAACGAGTAGACTGTGTGAGTGGGAAGAGCTCTTTGAGGAAAAAGTTTGCTTTCATTTAAGCGGCTAATGTATCAAAATGAAAGCAACTTTTCCCAGACTCCGTCATGTTCGTCGAAGGAGATACATTGAGAGTGTGTGTGTGTGTGTGTGTGTATGTCTGTGGGAATTGATGAAAAACTTGATATCCTACCTCATCTTGGAATCAAAAGCACACATAGGCACGCACACACATTTCCCACGAAGCGGTTCATCTCCTCGTCGGACGCTCCGGAGAGCTCATTAGGGGCAGGACGCCCGGGTCGTGTCTGGTATGACAGGCGAGACAGTGGCAGCCCCCGTTATCAAGCCACCCATTCATGAGGAGTGGAAATCCGTGGCGGAATTCAATAAACTTTTTCTCCGTTTTTCAAGTTTTCTGTACTCTACTTCCTCCTTGTATATCAGATATCATCTCCTTAAAAAACTCCCTGCGGCTCAAGTTTGTCAAATCAGTGAGGCAGTCTGTGTGTGTGTGTGTGTGTGTGTGTGTGTGTGTGTGTGTGTGTGTGTGTGTGTGTGTG
>WJFA01004633.1:0-10396 GCA_009870155.1 Pseudobourletiella spinata
ATCTTTATGGATAAGCTTTGCGCTGCATAGGATGTCGGCGCTGTGCGCCGCGGACACCTGAAAACGTCCCCTTGTTAGTCTGCTATAGTGTATCGCCAAGTAGAAGTCAATTTGTGACGCTCCCCTTGCGGTGCCTTTTGATTGATCTTATTGAGAAAACAGATTGCCATAAGACAGGCCTTCTCAGGAACATAACTCCTGAACCAGAGGGCGCACAGGCATATACGACAGTGCAAATGAAAGGTCATTTTTACTGCTCCATAAACGCATTGTTTTTGTGCAATGTGAGTCAAAATCAACGCCGTGGTGGGGAATGCTGTACTGTAAAATGTAACTGTAATGCCTTTCATGCGATCGTTTCGTCATTCCGCCAGCCCGCATAGCATTTCATTTGCACGAATTGGAAATCTTCACAAATCAGTAGTGACTACTTCGTATTGAAAGCGGGCCAATAGCGGTCAGGCCTTCCCGCATGATCGGATGACCTTTCAATCTACGGTTTGGAATGTTTAAGGAGTCTTTCAGAAGGTCTTGGACGACCCTTCACTGTTTTATTGAACGTTGACCAGCTGCTAGAGCATCGTATCCTGAAGCCTTGAACATATCCATGTTTCCTCCATACCCTCCGCACTCACCTGGATGCCTCGAACCCAACGCATTCCAATGGAGGGATGTACAACACTACACACGAAATGTATGTATGGATAGCCTACAAAATAGAGTGTACATGTGCAGAAACGTTTTCCAAAGTCAAATCATGTTTATGCCTCTGTGAGCAAAGTTTTTTAAGAATCGGTCTTTACCGACATCATTCACATGACCGAGCAGACATATCAGCAATATAAACATTGCAAAACTTCCTTTGCACAAGCCGTCAAAGCATGGAAGCGGAGAGCGTGAAATACAATGCCTATGAATAGGAATCTTTCAATTCACTTGCCTCTCAAGTCGGTTGCTCGCAAAAATCTGGGTTTTGGTTCTCTCCTCTCTAGCTCCTGCTTCACCCTGACTGACGACGCCACAAAACAACATGTCAACAAGCTTTTCTTCCAAGTTCCTAATTTCCCTCCGTCATTCTCCGACCCACAGCAGCGTCCGCCTTCCAATCCATTTATCCCACCTGAATCTCTCTTAGGATCCATTCCGTTTCTACGGAGACATCCGGTTGAGATGGATTCATGTATTCATCTCATCGTCATCCGCCCTGTGCGCAAAATTCCAGTTCCCATGCCGCCGATCTCTTTTTGCACCGAAAGAATAGGGGTAGCAGCATCCCGCTGTTACGATTCTATATGAGTAAAAAAATACAGTATTAGAACCACCCACTCTGTGGGTTCCTGTGAGACGATGAGGTAAAACCCGGTAAGACCACAATCTGATTTCCGGGTGATTGCGTTGGGGCGGAGCAGTACAATATCACCGTTAATTCGTTCTCGTTTTTTCTAGTTCATACTGACGGCTTTGGGGACCACGTACCATCTCTCAGATGTGTGTGTTCCCTCTGCCATATGTCGACACTGTGAGTATGCATACAACGGGTTTCTATGTTGGGGGGCTATGATTTTTCCTGGATCGCAGCCAAAATGACACTAAGTATGAGTCTAGTCGGAATTTATTCACCGGCAGGATTGGGTTGGATGAAGGATCTTGAAAAACATCTGTAGTACTTCAGTAGTGTTGAGGAATCACTTGAGATTTTCCAAAGACACGGTTACTAAGGAAACCCTGAACAAGCTCGAGCATAGTTGTAATTATTACGACGTCTCACATGCATATTTTACATTCCCATTCCAGGTCGTCCCGCCGTAATTTTCTCATTAGCAAAAGACTCTGTAATAATAACTCGTTGGAGTGGCTGGTCCGTTGTTTCACACATGGAGTTCACAGTGTGAACTTCGCACACACACACACACTCACACCCGTAGAGGAGTAACACCAATGGCATCCTTGGTAATTACTCGGACTCTCTGAGCGGAGACAACCCATTAATTTGACTTCTCCAGCTTGGCCCCTACGGATTCTTCCTGATGAACACACGATCCAAGCGGCCACGGTGGCAGTAATTGGACAGCCAGGGACTGTGAATGTGAAGCCGAAATGTTCAGGTGGAACGGAAATACGTGTGGCAGAGCTCCTCAGCTGGAATGGGAGTGAGGGACAAGAGGCATATGTATAGCGACAGCTCCATCACAGTAGCTCCTCCAAAACTTGAACGCGCCACTTTTAAATATTTAACGAACATTGTTTTTTGCTTGGTGTACCTTTTACGGATGATTTCCAGGGACCTGATTCACATTTTGATCTCGCACTACTTGTATTTATAAGTAAAAAAATATACGGCAGCTGCCAGTTCCAGTCAGTGAAGACTTTGTAAGTGGCTTCACCCGCAGCGGTTGCGGTTGTGCACACACTGTAAATGTCTGTTGGTGAGCAGCGCTTCCTTCTCTCCAGTCTTCATCTCTGCCCGCAGGTCAAAGGATCCGTATATACTTTGTATAACACTGCATTGGACAGAAATAATAATTATTGACTTTTGCATAAACGGAGGATTTCTGCTCCACGGCAGAATGTCCCGCCTGTCCTAACCTGCGGGAAAAATATGAATTTCAAGTTTTGCCCTTCTCCTCTGTCTGACATGTATACAAATTTTTACTGAGTTTCAGCAAAAAAAAATTTGCTGCCGAACTTTTGATATTTGCGGTAAAACAGCCAGAATATCTTTTCATATGTCAGGGAAGCAGGGGAGTGGGGTGAAAAGGGTCGGTTTATTAGTCAGCCAGTAGGGAATCCCACTATCATATTTAATACAAATCCTTTGTGCTACTGGGCTGCTACTTCCTGGGGTCAATCTTCCCCGGGTGCTGAACCCCACAATTTCAATAAAGGATGGATACGGAGAATTCCGCGGGTTCTAGCAGCAGGAGTTTCAATAGCGTTGCCCGCACCGCGTAGGATGACTTGGAGACAGACTATGAGCCATATTGTAAGGCTTGTAGGAGTTCAGTATCAGTCGGTGTCCACGGAGAGTTGGGGTGGGGGGGATGGTGGGCTGGTATCCAGTGGGATGGAACGAGAACGAATAGGGTTTATCAAATATGGAAATTCCCAGGGAATGTCATCCTGTTTCTCACGGAGTCAGACCCTTTTGCTGCGTAATAGAAATAGACAGGACCCGCGCGACACAACCATCCTCTCGTTACATCCCCCGCTGACGACCGTGTGTGTACCCACACAACTATGGAAACCTCGAGTACTGGAAAACGATAACATTTCCCTAAGATTTGCATCGAGCTCGGCCCACCCTTTTCAAACTCAAAAGCGGAGAGGACTTGAGGTGGAAAGCATCGTATCTTAACAATAGAATCCCTGTCAGACGACAAGACTCTTGGTTGACTGCGGTAAACTTTGGAACCATACGACGCACCATCATGCCAAATACATCATTCGAAAGCCAGTTGTATGGAGACGGAGCTAGGGATACTTAAATTATTTTCCGGTAAATATTTGACCTCAGATCAAAACAAGAGGTCAAAGCTCAACTATAGTTTACAAAAAAGTAAAAATCTTTGATTGCAGGGCGTTTAAAAATCATCGAACGAATGATTTGACCATGCCACCAGTTGTGCTTTCCGAGCAAAAACATATGGGGATACGAGGTTCAATTTTTGGCAATTACTTTGAGCAGGTCAAGCACTTAAGCCAACAGACAATATGCACATGTGCTTCTGACTGGAAATAAAATATGAAGATCCAACCAACATAAAAAATTACACTAATACCTTGCAATGTGTTGACTTTACGGATGGCGTAGTGCCGGGGGGTCAATTCGTGAGTTCAGTTAGGACGAAAATTGAAGCACACCTAGCATGAAGCGCAAGGTAAAGCGCTTTCGAACGCGCTACTGTATATGCCTGTGGGCCGTGGGGTTTAGGAGTTACAGGCGGAAAAGTGCCCCATTTACGGTAATGTTAAAATAAGTTGTTGTTCCTTCCCACTCCGACATCTCAGGAGCCATTGGTCCGACCCAAATGTCAGTGGTACCAAACAAATTCTCAAAGCCTCAGAATTCGATTGGTATCAAGGTCATTGATTTGCAGCGAGAGGTTCAGAAGCTAGATTAAAAGCAAATGTGACATATCGTTTTGAGACTCCCTTTAGGTACCTATGTAGAGTGATTCAGCCTTGACCTGGGACCAAAATCCAGTCCAGACTCAAAAAGTACCACAAGATTGTTTCATTCTGCGATTTTCCCTTACTGCAGTTGATTTATAATAATTACTGTTTTGAACGGCGAGATTGCCTACAACGTATTGCATGATCAAATTGAGGAACGCCAATAGGAGTTGTATAATTTTGTGCCCATTTAGTATTACCTAGAAGTAGAAGAAGATTAATAAGCCGGTATTGGCGTGATGTAGCAACAAATTGATGCCGTCCTGCGGAAGATCCCTTTGTATAGGCGCCGTTTCAGTATGTAGCGCAAAGTACTTTCTGCGGATTTTTTATCTCATCCATTTTGTTCGAAATTGGTTTACGAATTAATTACTTTCAAGACGACAACAACCAAGTAAAATAAAATTTAAATTCATCCTGTGTCAATGTTGCATTATGCTCAAGAGTGTAACCACTTCAAACAAGTCGGGGACCATCTGTAAGGCAGGGTCCGACTTGTACCACATATCGCATAGAAACGCTAATAATTGGGCTAGATCAATAAGTTAAAAAAATTCTTCAAAATTTAAAACCGTGAGAAACAATTCATTTTCCTGTCTGCGCAACAGCATTCAATTCTTTTGTGGAACACAAAATTTTGTGAATTTTAAAAAGCAAAGGGTAGTCTGGGGTGGATCCAAATTTTTGTAGAGAGTCATCTCACCCGCACCCCAGCCGCGGCTTCCCCAGTAGTTTGAGCGTTCGTCCGGTAAAGGACCTCCCACCTTCTTCTCTCATTCCAACCGTCCGCTTCTACATTCTGCAGAAGAAACAGGGGTGAAAAAAGTAATTAAAGAGTCGCGTATTTTACGCATGCCTAAACTTCCGCAAGGTTCCAAAGTGAATTTCCGAATGGAAATTCCCATTCCATCAGCAAGGGGTAGTAGCATATATGTAGTATCCTGAAATAAAGTCCCTTGGGAGTCACTAGATATACATAGACACAGCGAGACTCACGTGGAGATAAAATCAATTTGTTTTGCCAAAACCACAGAGATGCAAAGTTTTAAATCCCTTCAATATTCTTCATCCTCTCCTCACATCTTCCGCCCTTCACAAACAAAAGACGACTCCGGCTCCCCCCTTAGTAATTTCCAAATTATCCCCCTCACTGAGCAGCCCGAATGAGTATAGGTTTATAGGAACACCCAAGGCAGAAGGGGGAAAGTTTGTTCATATTCTCCAAAAATTGGCTCGATATCGTACGTAACACGGAAAATCGGAGTGGGCCAATCATCATCGGAGAGACAACCAGCTTATTTCCCGATCTTTCAGTCAGCCCGACCCCATCTGTTACTCAACCTAGTTATCTCTCTTTCAGATGCAATGAAGGATGAGAGTAAAAGTTCAACTACAAGACAATACAGTGGAGCGGCGGGTGGAGCGCCTATATTGCAAATAGAATACACACACAACTGCCACATTTCCCTCCATATCCCCGTACCCCATACCAGTACCAGCTCTGCACACTGTTCACTACATATAAAGTACCATTCCCAATGCCCACGACCTGAGGCTCATAGAGGATGAGCCAGAATTATTTAGTGATAATTTACATAAAATAGAGAGACTTGCTCCACCGCCCTATTTTTCCCCAGGCCTACATTCTGTGCCTGTACGTACTGTGCTGTGACTGTAGGCAGAAGGCAGAGAGAGCGGAAATCCCATCTCCACTTTATCAACCTCTCCCTCATAGTCTACTTAAATTTTCATTCATGTTAGATAACTTTTGGTGGGAGGTGGGAGTTGTAGATCATTGGAGGAGGAGGAGGAGGAGGAGGAGCAGCAGCAGCAGCAGCAGGGCCTCCTCATATGTTCGAATACTATTGATCGTCTCTGTCAGGTCGGAAGATTTTTCCAAAGAGTGCCTCTAACAAAAAAAAGTTTTGTGCGATCCCGTCCTCATTGTCGTCGGCCCCTTTGAGTTCCTGGACACGACGTGGAAACGTTTACGTGAGCGATTACTTTGGGCCGCCACTCCCACCATGGGAGCTGGATGTGGAGGGGGGGGGGATGAGGACTGTACTTGTCGAGTACCTTTTTTGGGATCATTAGGGAGGATGTGGTGGAGCAAGTAGTAGTAATTTCTGGGCTCCAAAGAAACTTTAACAACGGGGATGGTAGCGAGACGACGGGATGAGAGCGAGGACAAAGTATAAAATGTGCCAAACTACCCAAACTCCCACATATGGTGCGGCTCGGACGGAGTATCCACAAAAGTATACATTAGGATCCGCACTACTGTTACTCTCTCTCCTCATTCCATCCACTTTTAGTTTGTCAGAATTACGACTTGGTGAAACTTTGGATCTCCCGCCGACCCCCCTCACTCCCCGTCACTACACCTCATCCTTCACACTCCTCCTGTTAGACGGTCTCATCACGACGTCGCCGTTGAGTAGACTCCCACAATACTCCCCGGCTGTGCATATCTATAGGACCCTCTCTAGTGTTTTCAGCCCTTTGTGTAGTTTTTACGACGAAGATGGGGGTTCAAGTTTATTTCCGTCCCCACTCTCACTCCTCGCGTCTTTGGCCTAATCTTGAGTACCCTCTCATCATCTTATCCCTGATCCGCCCGAAGCTCCTATATACACTATATTGATTTCCCCTTTGAATAGATGGACAGATGGGAGGCAGACGAACCTCCATCACTACTCATTAAGCCTGTAATCAATCCGGCTTTTTTGAGCAACAGCCCGTCTGCTCCGGTGGTTCCATACTCACGTGTCTGTTGGGGTGTCTACGGTATTGTTTATTTTCACCGGAAGAGCTCCTTGCCGCAATCCTGTTTCAACCGGCGCTTTCCATATTTCATGAAATCCCGGTTAATATAGCGGGTTCGCAACGGGAGCGGCCAATTCTGAGCCAAAGCTGTACTGAGCAATAATCCGGTGGGCCATATGGAGGTTGGCGGGTGGCCGTTTGGGAGGATTTCAAGTCCATTTATCTCATCCATCTACTCATGAAAATTGGATGACGGAGCTCTCACAGTCCGAGGTGGAATGAGGCAGGGGACAATCATTATTATTGCATTGGAAATCCCAATTCATCTTGGATCACTTATCCCGACTCTTGTGGAGGAAGTCTCAATAATGCAATGCATGTTTGGATGGAGCCATGCCAGTCAGTCACTAACGGTGTAGTGGGGGGCTGGCTGGCGCTACCGCAACGCTTTTGTCCACCAAATCCAAAGGTATATATACATACATAGGCAATTAGGGCGGAGAGGTGCTGTGGGAACTGGGGGGCTTGTAGTTATGATCTCGCATTATTCCGCCGTACTGGGCTCAGTCAGATCCGCTAACCCCCCTAATTAGCCACGATGACTCTGGGTTGAGTATTTTTGAGCAGCGTCATATTCGGAAGCTCAGTCCGTGCTCCACGGAAAGCACCAAAAGATTTTAAAAGGATTGAGCGAACAAAGTTGACGCGACTCTCTCCCTGTTCCGACGTTTGCAATCCAATTTGTCTTGATGGCCCATATACCACCGAATGGGATAACGTGGCATTGTGGGCAAGTATTTGTGTGTGTTTATTATACGAGAGAATCAAGCTTCCGCCATTCAGATAACCATGTAGCACTGTGTAGAGCCAGGGGAGATTGTGAGCCAAAAGAATCCCATTGAAATCAGCCTATTCTAGAGGCTATTATTAGCCCAACTATCTCGTTGAGATCCTACCACGTCAAGCTATCTCCGCAGATAGCTTGATCCGGAGCTATCACGGAATTAATTATTCATAATTTTGTTCATCAATTTGTTACGATGCATTCGTTTCCTTCGGGTGACATGCGGCGACCTTATGACGGGACATTGGTGACGGCTCCGCAGCTGCAGCTGCGACTGCGGTGTGGCCGTGGCTCAGGATGAGTCCAGCAGTGAGGACAGGCAGCTCAAGATAATGAGTTTGAACACTAACACATACACACGCACACATTGGTATACTATTGGTCCCGTAATTTCAAGGTTTGTCAAGTCAGGTGCCAAGTAAAATTTAGCATGTATGTCAGGGAGCGTGTGTACTATTACTGTATCATCAACAATATAGATCAACTCTTCTGCTCTTGGGTTCCAGCCGCCGGATTTGTATACCATTATGAGTTGAACCGCTGCTACTGCACAGCCAAGATTACATTGAGTCAATGGATTATGTCCATGTGCGCTCCCGTAATTAATGATATATTCACCCGGCTGTTCTCAATGCGGAGATTCTCATCTCTATGGTTTCAATTCATCCCCGCAGTTTTTCCTTCCAAAAGGGAATAAATAATGAATGTGAATCCCCACCCACAGAATGAGGCTGGTGGGGAAATCGATAAATGGAACGAACGCTTATAGGGCTGGTATTCTCATTGCATTATTATTATCACAACAGCCCCGCTCCTATGATCAATGGAGAGTGGATGTAGGAGGATGTGAGATATGGTTCCCACTCACAGCGGACCACTCTGGTCCAACTAATCAGTTCCCCGTTAAGCTCCCTATATTTTATTACCACACTAACTCCTACTTGTGTTCTCTCGTCCATGTGCTCACATTAACAGTTAGATTCCGCTCCAACTGGTCCGCGGAAAATCCCTTGCCCGCCCATCCGCCTACACTTCCGGAAGGAGCTTTCCCATGTTGGTGTTGTTGAGGATTTGAAAACAAAACAAAAAAATCTGTGGGAATCTTCTGTGAGGAGGCTGGAGAGACTTCAGTTAAGTTGGGACACAGTGGCTGTCCACCGGGCCAGCGAGGACATTCGTCAGGCAGCCCTCGTCGTCCCTACAGGACTTGTTGCTCACAGTTAATCCCTCTAGGCATGCCGCAGTTCTTGCCGGAAGATGTGGGTCGGCAACCCATACATTGTAGTCCAAACAATCGGGGAAGGGGTTGAAGAGGAGATCGAATGTGAATTTTGTGATGAGCATTGGATGACATAGCGTCGTACTTTCCTGTTCAAAGCTCTAAGCCAAATGACTAAACCAGTGCCAGACTTTTGACAGATAATAATTCTTAGCTTGTCAGTAACAGCAGCATTATTTTTGGGCTGCAGATGCGAAGATGGGACACTTCACATGGATGTTAGAGACTCTCCATTCTGCTCCAATCTACTACTACTTCATTTCACTGTCCTTTAGCATCACATCCGATTTGCCTTGTCCAATATGGCACAATATATTAATTTACCTGCAGTTACAAACTAAGTCTGTATGCAGGCTCTGCTAAGTCTGTCACCATATCCTCCAGAGTGCGTCCACTCGGAAGAATATGCGGACGCGCAGCTAGACACCACTCTGACCTGTCTGGCAGAGTGCAAATCGCGATCAGAATATTTTGAGTTTCCAATGTGGGATTCTAGTTTTCATACGGGTATATCTAACAATGTACAACTGTAACAAATGTTTTACTGGGAAGTCCCCAGAGACAATTTTCCTTTCAATCCAGCGTAAATCACAATGCCCATGAGCCCTGGGATGGGGGATGCATGTAGGGAGACTTGGGGGGCTTCAAAATGAATTCTGCAAAAGGGAGCACGGCCAGAGCGTAGCTCTTAATCCCAAAGCCTCACTGTACTATCCATTTCAGATTGATTCAGTCGAAAATAAAAGGACGGACGAAGGGATTACCCATGGTTCACCGCTTTGCATTCACACATGCATGGATGGGAGGGTCTTGTTGGGATGTCGAGAATTTAAGGTTGGCACGTGGAGCTACTTTACAGCTTTCAAAGAATGGGACGGCCCGAAACTGTGGGACAACTATGGAAACTTTCCGCCCTTTCATAACGAAACCCTACTTATACTTAGCTGAAGTACTCCACTTAAAAATTCAGGCGGCTGGAGATGAATTTGTGGAGCACACACTACGGTGAGCACTGCGGAAGACACGGAGCTGCAGGCGAGTCCGGGAATGACGGTTTGAAGGAGGGGTGCAATGTGCCGAGAGCGCAAGCTGTTCTGCCTCCCTCAACTTGTTTTTGTTACACAAAACGGAAAACTCCTGCTCATAGCTCCCTATGTTTAATCATCATGAGCGACCGACCAACTTCACTTCCCTTTCCCTCCATCCGTCGCTCAGCAATCATGCACGAAATGAGTCGTGCGGGGGAAAACGAGCTAATAATGAGCTCTGTAAGCTGCTTAGGGAAAAAGTTTTCCGTGCCCTCACTGACTTAGGATCAATAATAGTTCTCGGCA
>WJFA01004634.1:0-10394 GCA_009870155.1 Pseudobourletiella spinata
GGCTCATTGAAAAATAATCATAACAACGATCCGGAATTTATGTAATAAATGTGTACATATAGTACATGGTTATCGATCCGCACGAACCGGGTCGGTGACCCAGAACTTTTCCATGTAAATCCCGGTATATACGTGCTACTCCCACATTTCAGTGGGCAGCAATTGGGAAATACTATAAGCTTCACACATTTACGAACGCATACATACGAGAAAACACACACACGACGCAGGCGTACACACACACACACAACGCAGGTGTACACAAACAACGCAGGCACACACACAAAAACATCGCCAGCACACACACACACACACATACAACGTACATATGCAAATCTACAAGGTACGCAACACACACACACAAAGCAGGCGTACACACGCAAACATCGTAGGGACACACACACACAACGCAGGTGTACACAAACAACGCAGGCACACACACACATAAACCTACAACGTACATACGCAAATCTACAAGGTACACAACACACACACAGAGAAACCTTGTTTGTCAATCCATCCAATCCCGTCTATTTACCTCCCCAATGGAACATTTCAACAATTTACTCATTGCCACTCTCAAACAAAACATGGAGAGAGTTTTGTTGTTGTTATTATTATGCCTCCGCGTCAGAAAGTGACATGAAAATTACCAGCCTCAATGTCACTCTGCTAACACTTGCTTTCAAATCTCCCCAACATAAACACACCATTGAATTTCCAACGGTGCAACGTGCAAAATCGAAAATGTCACACAAAATACACACATACCCACTTCCTCGTCAACTCCAATAACTAACTCATCGGATTAATCATGTTTTCCCAATCCAAAATGGTTCCTCCAAATGGTTCCGCGAAACTTGGATTCAGAAATGAAGAGAAATTCCCATCCCATCCCACTCCATCATGAGATGGAAGCTGATTCCATACACTCGTGGTGGCAATGAGTAAACCTTGCTCCGCTTCATCTACTACTCACTGGGGACTTTATGCTGGGGCTCGTAGCATAAAGTCTCGACCTTTATGTTTATACATTTTTATATCTTTCAACAACTTGCCAGCCCGTTTTCCCCGTCCGTCCGTCCATCCATCCGTGCGTGTAGTGGTCGTGTAGTGTATGTTGATGGAGTGCTTGATTCCAAACATTCCTCCAAACAGTCCCACGCACACACACACACACACACACACACACACACACACACACACACACATACACACACATTCCGTACAGCCTCGTTGAAGAAGCAACCTGAAGTGGATTACAGTGAGTAGACATAAATACAATAACACACACACACACACACACAATCGCATCCACATATACTACAATAGAGTTTTCCCGAGGAAAATCTACGGAGGAAACTTATAGTCGTCCCACGTTCTCTCCAAGTTAATGACTTTCTTTTCATGTACTCCATCCCCATCTCACACTCTCCCAGGTCATTCCTTGTTCTCTAACTCTTTCTCTTACTCTCTCACACTCCTTTTATTCCGACCAGTACGTGCGGCGCGTAAATCAATGAGAGAGGCGAGAGAGAGAGGGGGTATGACGGAACAAAGGGGGAAATTATGAATGACTTCAGCGTTTCCCGTAAGCCTCTCCACACTACATGTGTCCAACTATAATAATCCTTTATATGTGTGAATGTGAGTTTGTGTACCTGCATGCAGGGTGTATGGCTACATGTATGGTAAGTGTGTGTATGTGTGTGTGTCTGATACATGCGGGAGTGTCGGGAAAAGAAAAGGGGAAAGTTTTCGGAGCTCATCAGAGCTATTTTTAGACGCGCCGAGGGACCATTACAGGACAGGAGGCACTGCGGCGCCGGCCGGGGAAAGGGCAAGGGAGCCTGGAAAAAGCTCGTCAGGTGATTACGTAACGTGTGTGTGTGTGTGAGTGTGTGTGCCACTCCAGCATTGGTAACGATTTGCAAATACCCGGCGTCTTATTTTGTCAACGAGTCAGGGCCATCCACGCTGCTACGTATACTCCACCTCCTGCTCCGCCACTTCAAAACTGATGAAGATTTACCACTTTTTTTCTCTCGCTGGCCTTCCCCAGTGCCACACTTTTACTTTACTTTTTTACCCCGTCAAAGTTTTCCCCCTCTACATTTAAATTTATTTTTTCTCTGCCCGCCACTACTTTTCTCTCACAACTGTACTTCCCACAGTCCAATATCGTCATTTGCATCAAAATCATCACCAACATCATCATCATCATCACCGTCGGTAATGCATTGTACTTGAGGCATGCTAGGATCAAATAATGTCACCGTCGGTAACCATATCCTTCCCAGGCATGACGAGAAAAGTATACAAAATACTGGGGCGGATACGTTGTGTGAGTTTTGTATGTATTTACGAGCCTGAATATTTTTTTTGAATGATTTATATTTCCATCCATCACACAGCAGCAGCTGCTTCTGCTCGTCCACCTGGTTAACAAGTATTATTGTTCCTATGGGGCCACAAACTTTTACATCTCGGGACAAGAAGGGAACATTGACGTGAACAACAAAAATAAACATGGGTATGATGATGTCCCGAACCAGTTTTTTTCCTGTCCTCGTCGAAACGGGTGTTGTGGGGGTGTGTTTGTGTGGATGTCTTTATATTTATCTACACTGTAATACTCGCTCCCGGTCTGTTTGAACTTAATAGAGGGGAAGAACATTATTACTATTATCTCCAACCTCAGCATTCTTCGTCATCCTCTTCATCTTCAGAGCCTCCCACAAGAGGTCCATTCTCCTCTCGCTCACACGCTCTCTCTCTCTCTGTCACACACAATCTTTCTATCTCTGTGCTGCTGCTGCTGAATCTTCAAATCATGATGGTTTATGTGCTGGTTAGAATTGGGTAATAAATAAAGACTACTCTCGACAAGGCTCTTCACCCGCTACACACCGAGAACACGGAGAAAGGTATATATAGAGTCTCTTTTATTATTATTCTCCCAAACCTCCTTTTCCTTCTCCTTTTTTTGGCTTCCCCAACAAAATTTTACACATGAACACACCTACGCAACACACACACACACACACACACAGGCAGGCAAACATAGACACAAACTATATTGATTTCCCGTCACCCCTCCTCTCTCCTCTCTGCCCAGAAGAAGATGAATCCGGGCGAATCGGAAGGCGGATGAAAATAGATTCATTATTATTTGCACTGAAATGGGAATAAGGGTTCATCCCATTCGCCCTTGTCCATCTCTACGTCTCCGAAGGACACTCACCACTATACATAGCGAAGAAATGCAACATGGTCAGCAGATGAGTGTATGGGCTCTCAAGATGAAATTGATGAACTCATCCCTCTTCCCGCCCCACACACATCTCTCACCATCTGATCTTATTGAGGAGGATCAACATTGGATGATTGGCCGTTGGGAGTGGACTCGCTACTGTCTTATGGTGGTGTGACTATTACCGTTAAAGTTTACGTATGTGGCCATACCCTTGACTCGAGCTAGCTCTGACCGGGTGGGAAAGATGACGCTGGTTGGACATGTGGCCGCTCCGTGCTCGACTCAATCAGCTGTAGAGCTTACATAGACTCGTAAAAATCCTCGTGTGAGCCATGCTACAACATACAATTTTATTTGCCGGCTCAAAACCATGATGGCGGCTGACTCTGACTCGGTAAGTTAGAGCGGGTTCTTATCATTTTTCGGGATAATAGAGCCGTTGTAGCTCATGGCCACGCGATTTCTCAAAATTCATCCTCATTGGCTATTTGGTTTGCAACAGGTCGTCGTGGTGATTCCCTTCGGTGTGAGGTGAAGGACTTCCAGTTTGCCTCAAAATTTCATTCCGTTCCAAGAGTTTTTTGATTACCAATATTTGATGTGACACTTGCGAAGTGCGGCGGTCGATCCTCTATACAAGTAAGTATATTTATATTAGCTTTGAGTTGCTGATTGGTGTTGGTATAGTGGTGACATATGTGTGTGGTGCTGCCGCTGAAAATATTAGACATGGAAAAAGTCAGAGGGTGACGGTATTAGTATGGGTGGATCACGTATATGTACTCTGGTAATCAAGTAATTGTATAATATAATATATGTATATATATATACATAGATACATATACATGTATGTAGTGTGTGTTCAATTTAAAATATTACAAATATTGGGACACGTTCAGTAATTAATACATTGTATGTATAATTAAATTCTATTTTAATATTATTCATAATAACAATCTTATAATTATAATAGTAGCAGTATAGAATGGTAGAATCTAATCTAGTAATCTATTACATACATGTATTCATTACACACATGTTCATTTATTTATGTACTCTTAATCTTCCACTCCTTTTTCAGTGATTAGTCTATTATTTGCGCACCATCTTTTACGTTTGTGTCAATTACGAGCCTGGTTGGAGGTTTACATACAGCAATAGTCAGTAAATGAATAAAAAGGGTGACATTGGGTTGATATCAGCTGCTGATAACGTGATTGGTGAGGGTGCGAAATGAAAAGTTTAGCAGGATTTTTGTTTTCCTGGAGCTGATCCGGGTGCTACAATGTGCAGTATTTATTGGATTCAACCTGTCAAATGACATACCTGACAGCAAGGAAATACCTGTATCTGGCATCCCTAATGTTAAGTTTTCCGGTATTTGAGTGGGGGGTGTGCTTATTTTTGCGTGCATTAGACCGTGGATTGTGAATGGGATGTCAATTATTTCGTGTGCAATTATAATCTTTGTGTATAGATGCTAGCACTTTGACTCTACATGGCCTCGGCTCTTTCTGGAAGGAACGAATACAGGTATTCAGGTCATGTAGTGTTGGTGGAGACGGACAAGAGGACAAGGGATGATCTGTTGACAGTGCGACGTCATACAAAGGTATGTAGCAGAAGACAGGGTGCAATATCTAACGCGATCACACTGAAAACATTCTCAGCACCCACTTACCCTATGATAATTATATACATTAGTATTGATAGAAAGTCTATGTAGGTGTTCATATGTAGAGGAACAGTTAGTGTGCCACATATATGAAGGGACGCTATTATTGTGCATTGGAGTGTCGAAGGTTAGTGCTGAACATCGAAGTGTAGTGAAAGTAACAGGACGAAAGGTACTCGTTGGGTATTGCTTCTAGGGCTGGGACCTTCTTTTGAGTGACTTTTACTTTTAGGTCCTATAATCTACTATAGGGAGCTAAGAACTCCAAGGATCGTTGGGGAGGTCACTGTACACCAGGGCGTTAGAAACTAACACAGCAACGTCACAGTACAATAACTACGGGTAACACTTACCTACGTTCTACCTTTAGTTAATCTTGAGTTAGTCAAGTAGTTAGTTTTAGTGCAGTAGTGGTAGTTGGTACCTAACTAGGCTTATTATTTATAATAGTAATCCTCGTCACTCCCATGATATGTCTTGTTGAAGATTATTAACTTTGGAAAACTTCTTTTTAGAACTATCATTTTCACCTGAAGTACGGAGACTGCGGAAGTTGTGCACGTGTACACACAGAAACAAGCAGGAGGAAGGTCTATGGGAACATCAAATGGGGTGGGGTGAGGATCTTCCTCATTCAACGACGACACGGGGTTGACTGCTATTACGCACAGAGATACGAGGGTACTTAACACTATGCTATCGAGGAAATTCTGGTGAGATAATACGCTGTATTACGGCCTAATATTCACAGCTAAAAGAGATCGACTACTGAAGCGACTACAATTGATTGCTCTTGCTTGCTTGCTTCCTAGCCTGCCTGGGGGCTGCCGGGACAAGGAGTCTATTTGGGGTAGCGTCAGTTAAACAACCGAGTTCCGACTTGTGCATCTCTCATTGTGCCACGCAGGTCTCTCCCTCCTTCATGGCTGATGGTCCTCCAGAATGAGCTGTTCCACTACGAACAGTCAGCTCGCTCCTGCGAAGCCTCCCAAATCTCTTTCCTCCTTAAGTTTGCTGAACGTCTTATAAAATAATATACAAATTTGTAGTTAAAATAAGTATCTAAGTTTGTAGTATCACGCAGTCCTTAAAAGTATAGACGCATTGTTATTAAAAGGTTTATTACGCTTTCCCACGGATATAAGGACTGCACATCCATGCCCCAGCAAGTGTAAGCGCCAACTACGTCGTTACTATAGAGGGAGGCTAATACATTATTTATCAGTAGCGGTAGTGGAGTGTGCCTAAACTACTAATGGAGGAGAAGTACATCATCATTCCCATGCCCGCTCATCCGGATCCTTACATAACTGATTACGTCACAGTGAGTTACATTGAGAATCACATTGATTGTTCTATGAATAACCACAGACTAAAACAACTTACTCTACCTACCACGAGCCTACAACTCACTCAATTCTACTACTGCCTATCACTCCCCGATAATGTATTAGGTGGCTTCCGGAGCTCGTGACGTAACGCCCTGGGATTTTGACGAAGCGGAGCGGGAGTGTTTCACACGTTACGACGTCTAAGTGCCTGGCGGCGTACCTGGGGGTGGCGCCGCAAACTTCCCTTTAAATTAGAATTACGCGGAACACGTGATGCCGCTTTTACCGCTCCCACCTACTTACCGTACATCACTACTTCATCAATGAGGATCTTAAGTGCTCTCAACATCATCCTTTTCCGGAGCGGGGAACAAAAAGACCGTTCCTAACCACGTACGCGTTCACGTACCACGCCCTAACCTACGTAATCCTCCTCCTTGATGAACATACGTCCTAAAGGCTACCCCTCCTACAACTCCATTACCCCTATCACTGATTTTATACATATGGTGCCTGTGGGACGCTGGCCTATGACCAGGTATGAGTTCACTCGTGGAAGATTTCCTGCAGAGGAGGTTTTCCTTGTGGATTTTTACACGGGATCAAAATGTACTCGTTGGCGGGGCATCGGACGCTCTCAACTCTGTGTAATCATAGTAAGTATATAGTGTAATGCAATCGCTGGAACTCATAGCTACCCAGGATATTAAGAACAAGTACGAAAGGCTATGTAGAAGAGTACTTTTGTAGGCCTTCTTTGTCAGTCATTTCATATGTGATAGTATAGGTTCGGAGTGTGTAATTGGTAGTCGTAATAACAATAATTATTATGTGTAGTTAGTGTACAAAACTTGTACAGAGGAAAAATGCACCGTTCAACTAAAACTCCTGTCGCCATGACTGATTTCATCAACTAACATAAACTAACAGTAGTAGCAATCAAAACGAGCCACAGTCGTAACTAAGATCCTCCAATTAATCCGCGCTCTGACATTAAATGATGAGTCCATTCCTACTACTAGCTAGCCTAGTTTTTAATTGAGGACACATTAGCGCTCACAGTCGTACATAATAAATCAGGGGCACTGTATAGCAGCTAAAATACTCCTCTGTGAGATCCAATCCCTCCGCTCCTCCAATGCCGTTCACTCTAACCCCCGGGCGGGCTCTCTCTGTAGCACCATTTGAATAATACGTTTAATTAGCCTGCTATTCTAGGCAGTTGGAACTGATTTTGAAGTAGGAATAGTAGTACATAGTAGTAACAAGAGAAAGGTTCTGGAACTTCCTCAGAATAATTTCGTACCACCACCTCCGCTGCGGTGTGCACTGTGACTGGTGAACATTTAGCTAGCTGGTGCGGAGTAGTCGGTGGAAAGTTTTCGGATAATAGTAATCCCATCTATCCAACGGCCTGTTCAGTAGTATGAATGATAAAAACAAAAATAATCTAGCATTTCCATCCCAGACTTGTAGGGTGGGGCATGATGATGCCCGGCCCGAGCCTGATAGACATCCTGGCGGGGGATGATGAAACCCACGTACTAATGACCCTCTTAATTAGCTCCTAAGTATGCATACTTAGCGTACATTCTATCTACACCCCCTACCCTTAACGTATATAGCTATGTACACTGACCTGTGTAAAGTAATATGAATGCTCCCTTCCCAGTAAATAATATAATATAATATATATATATATGTATATTTATATATAATATTCATACAATAATTATTCACTCTGATTTCAAAGTCAGTCTGTTTGTTCTTTTGATTGGTGGGAGGGGTAGGGTGAATGTCGCCAAGACCCTCTACCGACCCCAATAACTATCCTCGCAGTTAGGGAGTTCTGGTCGAGTGGGCGGAGGGACTTGTCAAGGTACGAGTAATAAGTCCTCACAGTTCAACCCCACAGCCCGCTCCTTCTCTGGCTAAATATACGTCTATGTGTCAGGGTACTATGTCTACGAATGCATACACACCGCTAATTTTTTTGTCCGAGGGCGCGGATCTGACAGGAAAACTAATACCTGCGTACATCTGCTACCAATTACCTGTAGTACAGGACTCAAAGGGTGCTGCTCTAAAGGTTTCACCGGGTTAGATGTAGCACTATACAGCAGTAACAGTAGTGGTAGTAGTTTCGACTTCATTTTAATCTAGCAACTACAGACAGAGAGCGGGAGCTAGAAATACTGATCATTAAAGCCTCCAAAGTCACTCACAGTATAATGTACAATGTACTGTGCATATACATATGTATATATATATATACAGACATACGTACAACTATAGACAGAGAGCGGGAGCTAGAAATACTGATCATTAAAGCCTCCAAAGTCACTCACAGTATAATGTACAATGTACTGTGCATATACATATGTATATATATATATACAGACATACGTACAGACAAAGTCCCCAATCCCCACCTTTTGATATATCCCTGCTAATCATACAGTCCTAGTGTACACTAACGCAACTATGTGCGTAATATTAATTCATCAATGATGTTACTCTTATTTGCTTGTGAGAACATCCTTTTATTGAATTATTAGATGATGATGATAATGCGTAGTTGTTTATGTTTCGGGCGTGGGGGGAACTATGAATCTTGTTGGGGGCCTCCATTTGGATGAATGGATGAGAAGGGGGAAGTGAAGAGCGCGGAAGTAGATTATGTAAGAAATCAGGACCAATTATGCACGACCCCCCCCCTGGAAATCCTCCCGAAATCTGTCCTGCTCCACGTCTTCCTTGAATTCCGATAGGTCAAAAGTAACGAGTATTGATGATGATTGTGGTGGGGAAGGGTGTTGTTGATATTGATGAGGCTTGATGAATATTTCCCTCGTTGACAAGACGATCGGTCGGTGGAGGAGGGCATGTGGAAGTGATCCGCTCCACTCTAGCGCTTCCCTCTCGCCCACCTCAGCAGTGCGTCCGCTAAAACGTCCAGATGTGCCTTTGTCTGCAGGAGGACAGGAGTAGATTGATGTTAGTACAATTGAGAATTACGAATACATTTGCCATATTAGGAACGGTAGGCAGGCCGGGTCTGCCTGCTTCATACTACCGCCTTTCCTAGCGGCACCTCTCATTACTTACTGCAGTTATTATCATTTCAATGTGTGTAGCCCTAGCTGATAGGAGCGGGATCACCCGGGGATGCATGCAGATGACTATAATTTTATTCATTACAATCTCACCCCACCCCACCACTCATCCTAGCGATTATTGTTTCATCACGGAGGATTGAGCAACACTTGGTGGTGTGTCCTTCCTAATTGGCAACCCGTGGCCGTGTTCGAGGCCTGTCACCCACGCGAGTAGAGCAGAGACACGAGCCTATTAGCCTAGAAAGGAGGGATTCCACCCCGTCGTTGTAACATTAGGCGGTATAGGCGTTGGTTAATTTCCCACCGTCCACGATTGTAACATGTTCCGAATAGCACAGTTGTCCAATGGACCTCCTCTCATTTACCTGGCTTAATTAATGCTATTCAGCGATTGTATAAATGGAACCGACGCAAAGAGAAATTGGGAACTTTTCATGTGGACAACCAAAATGTACGGATATTTGATTGATTGATAACCATAATTCCACCGGCGGAATGAAGGGTGGACCAAGCCGTCTGGATTACCACCAACAAATTTAAATTTGCTCAGTGGACGGGGATTCGACAGTAACTTCGGGGATACTTACCACTATATTATCGAGGAAAATTGATTTACTTTTAATCAAAAACTGACTCACTGACTGACAAAGGGCTGAGAAAACTGATAGAAAAAAACACTTGCGTGCTCATTCGCAATAACTATTATTTTAAGAGCTCCCTCGCCTGAACCTTCCCCACAGTGGTGGGAGCGTGCGAGCTTCATTTTGAAAGTTGATGGAAAAAGTGGGGAAGGAGAGCAGACTTACGGTTTTGTAAAACATGCAAGCATGTCGGTCTTCGTCCTCTCCCTCCGGGCAGTCTAGGAACCCGTCACACAGGACGTGGTCATCTATGCAGCGGTAGCGGCCTTGACGATCCGGTGAAGGACATGCGAATCTCTCCATTCCATCATCCGCAGGTGGACATTCTACATAATGGGTGGAAAATAAAATTACCAAATTAATACCACCGGG
>WJFA01004635.1:0-10394 GCA_009870155.1 Pseudobourletiella spinata
CTCAAAAACACCATGTATTTCCCGTCCCTCCCCCTCACTGCACCCCTCAGCCCAACCGCATCTACTGCATGTACACTGTCATACTTATCAATCCAGGCTATACGCTTCCACATATGATAATGGGTCGTATCTAAACCGCTCTTGCGGGCGGACGTTGACAACCTTTATTCACCCACACTCAGCAAAATTTCAGATGATCGCCAATGCGATATGAGTGGAACTGGGCACATGGTCACACAGTACGGTTTTCGTCGGCGTCAAAATTCCCCAGGAATATTCATATCGAATTCCAGCTAAAAAAAAAAGGACACCGAACAGCAAAAATAAGCGTGCTAAGCGTTACTAACCTCTCGCACAGAAATTCTTCTCAAAAATACGCCCGGTGCAATGTCGTTGATGCCACCTTAATATTGCATACGGGCACCCCCGCACCCACCCCCTCCATCCACCAAAAATATAATCATAAGGAATAATTGCCGGGAAAATCCCACAAATTCCTATACACACCCCATCTCCCCATCCTAGACAATCCTAGTAAAAAAAATCTTCCCCATCCTAGAAAGACATCCTAGCATCCCAAATGTACACACCACTGCATCATCATGATCATATTTACGATAATAATGATGATACACTTCGATGAAATTCCCAATGCGTAGCACATGAGCCAGCTCACACACAATTAAATAGGATTCTTAATGATGTAAACTCCAACTCGAACCCTTGTGGTGGAATGGGGCTCCCTATCTAATTGAGTCTCCGCTACACACTTACTACTACTTAATCGCTGATGCGGACGAGAGAATTTGTAGTGGGAACCCTTATTGCCTTCTATGCGGACGAGGATATTGATGGGAGAAAGAGGCTCCACTCCCACGCAAAGAATAGGCAGAATACTTGAGGGAATATGAGCGGAATGAGAATGTGTGCGTGGGTTTGTATGTATGTGTGTGTGCATGTGTGACGGGGGGGGGAGTGGGTAGGGCCCGTTCAAGAGAGAAATCTCCGTTAGAGTATCTATTTCAAGGAGTTTTTCAAAGGATAAAACTTTCAAAAGCCCCAGCCACACCATGGCACACAGAGATAATGGGGTTGGTGAGTGCAAAGTCTGAACTACGTCCACACGCACACACATATCCCCGTACCTAAAAACACATGCATGCGCATGAACACACACTCGCACACACACACACGCACACACACACTGCTCCGGCACTCTCAACCTGGTGCCCTCGCTTGCAACTACGACGACACATTGTAAGTATGCCGAAGCTAACTAACTATGACTACAGAGCCACGAGTGGCAGACTGATATTATTATCCGCCCAGCCACTTTGTCCACCCCCTTCCCCTCCTCATTGTCCTTAAACCCTCCGACAAAGTTGGGATACTTTCCGCCTGCATATTTGTTCCCCTCCTCACAATTGGAATTTCAACATTACTCCCCGATCCGAATCCTTCAAAACTGGATAAAATCTTGTGGAAATTTCCTCCTCCTCCTCCTCCCCGTCCTCCATTGAAATCCAATGGTACTTCCTGGAAGCACCGGCCACGTTTTGTCAGAGTTGATGAGGGCTCTCTTAGGAGTAAGTTGGAGGGACGTTCTTAAAGGAGGCACAAGCCCGGCGAAATAAGACTCATTCACAGGACTCTAGTACTGAAAAAAAAGTGCTCTCATCACATTCATATTTACTGCCTTGGGCTCCCACATTTCCCACAACTTTCCCACCGCCCCCCCCTCCCCTCCGCCCCAACTCCTGCCCCCTTCCAACTCATGGTAACATTTGGGCACGGATGTTAGTGCATAAAAGCCAGTAATGAGCCCCCACCCTCCGGTTTAATTTCAACTTGGTCCATTCATAAACATGCGTATGGGGAGCAGATGATTGGGCTACGACTTCCACGTGTTGGGGAATTTTCATGGAAATTTCAGCCCAGGGACGGGTCATTATAAGGGTAAGGATCTATAAATGCTAATTTTAAAGCTGAAATAGGCAATGAAACGGATGGATAAGAGTGAGATAGAGCAATGAGGCCTCCTCCTTACTCATCACACAGCCATAGTAGTCAGTGTAATGAAGAAAGTAGGTCCAGCTCCCTGGAAAATTGTATGTGTGTCTGAAGGAAACGTATATAAAGTTATATCTCGAAAACCTACAAGATCATATCTCTTCACTCTATCTCCGAACATCTTTTAGCTTCCTAACGGCACTGCACACATACACCCACATAAAAACAGACACACACACACACACACACACACACACACGCAGATGGATATTCTAACTCTCAATGTTTGCCGTGAGTCAGAGAAAGTCACGTAGCGGAAAGGAAATATTTGTTCGTTGAGGAGAGGAAAACTTAGAAGGAGTCACCGGGAATTCCCGGATTATGCAAATAAAAAAAGGTAGATTTTTCAACCTCCAAAATCTGTTTCCCTCCTCCCACTTTTTTTTGTCCGTCGGCAGGACGATCAGTCCTACAGACACACACACACACACACACACACACACACACACGTCTTACCAGCAAATAGAATTTTCTATAGACACACACACAGGACCACACATACACACACTCCACCTTCTTGCTGTTTCAGCATATTCCACAGACACACATACACACTCACACATACATACATACACACGGACACCCGGATAACGGCGATCGGCTCCTAACCCCGCACACTCTTCATGGAATCCGGAGTGAACCGAGGGAGGAAATTTATCGGATTCTTACTTTTAATGAAATTCATCCCATTTGACATGCCACCGGAATTTCAAGAATGGCAAATCGATCTTTCCTCTTTCTCCCTCTCTCTCTCTCTCTCTTCCCCCCCCTCAAATCCAAACACCGCAGGATTCCACAACATCTATTTTTTTTGTAAGCTCCACCACCACTACAACCTCTGCACCCCCACGATTCTGCTGCCCTACTGACATCTTCCCCGTCACCAAGACTGTCGTCCCTGGAGCAAGGCTCCAGTCGTTGTCGCCCACTTGTACCTCCGGCAACATTCTGAATAATTCAACACCTTGTCTCTCGTCCGACCATGCACATCATCATTGCCGGATAAGCGGGGAAACGGGGGGGAACTATGGTGTGGCGATGAAATCCACTTGCTCCCACTGCCCCGCCCCTACTCAACAGCATAACTATAACTGTGGAATGACGTGGAAAAAATCACGGTGCTAATCCCGGGAAGGAATAGGTACAACTTATAACGACAGACGATTGGAATAAGGCCATTTCTCTTCCCAGTCAGCCAAATCCCATCGTCACAGCCGGCTTTTCCATGACTTGAGGGAAATCATGGGCAAGGGCCAAATGGAATTGGATCCTGTAGCTCCTGGCAACCGGAGGAATGGAGGAGAGGTAAGAGTAGAAGAACAACGTATGAAAAGGACGACTACAAAATCCTGGGTAAATATTTAAATGGCTAATTTGATCGAGTTGGAGTGAGCCCAGAGTGATTTTACGATGGCTACATACATGTACATGGAAACATACATACATCCACTGCAGACATCCACGCCCACCACCACCAGCACCAGCCTGGCGGAGCAGTTAATTTCAACTATTTTAAATGACCCTGCTATTATACTATGAAATACTGGGTGTGAGTGTGTGTGTGTGTGTGTGTGTGTGTGTGTGTGTGTGTGGCAGGAATAGATATCCCCAAGGGTCTTGTCCTCCACACCAGGACCCGCCCCACTCCGCCATCCAAGGCACGCGGACACCTCTCCACAGAGCCCTCAACGGAAATGTGCCACCCCTCCGAGCTCACAGTAAAATAAATTACATGGCTTGACGGACCTGGAGGTTGGAAATAAACTAAATAAAAGTTCCTCCAACTCCACTCCGAAAGAGGCGGGCAAAATCAAGCTTTCCCTCAGCTCCTACTTTCACTCTCACTTACACTCAACCCCACAGCCTCTGCTCCCAACTAAGTGTGTCAGGGGGAAAGAAAAGTCATAAAAACACAAGTAACTTCTTTCTACTACACTTTTCATTTATGACCCGGACTGACTTGTAGTATTTTGAACTTGTAAAAAACACAGCGGCACACGTACAAATACACAACCACACACACATACACACACACACACAAACACACAAATGCCAAAGTGACTCCCACACACAGGGACACACACATACTCAGAAATACACACAGCCCTCAACATTGCTTCAGCAGTCAGTCAACCATTCAAATGGCACACATACATGCATATACCCCCCAAATCGGCCAAATAATCAAATGATCCATGCATACGCGCCAACTTGGCCAAATATCCAAATTGCATGGAGAGAACAAGCCATGGACAAACTATACGTACCGGATCATCCACTCGTCTGTCCATTTTAGTCAGACTATACACCGGGTAGACCACATAGACAGGAAATATGTTGTTCCCTCTTCAAATCAGGCACATTAACGGGACAATTCCGAGAATAGCTTTAAAAATTCCCATGTAAAAAAAAAAAACTGGGCCAAGCCAAGAGCCAACCAGTTTCCCAATTCATATCATCCAGTGCGGGTCGGGGGGGGGGGTAGCAACGAGGGGGCGGGGATTGGGAGCGCAATAAAAAATTTCCGCCTCCACCGTCGCATCCTCCCTACGGAGACAGGGAGTGGGGGAAGGGGACGGATGGGGTGGAGGGTATAATAAAAATGTGCGCTATGTGGCACTTCACTCCCTCCTTCCAGCCGAATTATGAGCATCGTCGGATGAATGGCTCCTGGTTCTGGAACTTTACCCATGGTTTTTGTTTCATCTTCCTCACTCACATATGGGAGGGAGGAAATATCCTGCCCTGTCCTCATGATCCCGTAGACGCGGAGCCATGTAGTCAACGGTAAGAAGTTGGAGTCCCGACCGGCTTAAGGCCATCAGCTCCGGCGAGAGGATGATGGGAGGCCGAGTCCTTTCACCCTTCCGCCTCAATTTCCTACTCCTCCTGGGAGCCGTGCGAAGCAGTCCGCCAGAGCTATGTAATGCATGCGCCTGCCTGCCTGCCTGCCTGCCTTTCCCTCCCTGGAAAAATTCATGTGATTGTAGGGATATTGAGGATTCTGAGCTTGACCTTGCATTCGCATCTTTCCCTATTCTGGACTGTCCTCCATTTGAAAGTGGACCGTGCTTATGCAAGTGTGTGATCGCGCGCGTGCGCGCGCGTGTGTGTGCGTGTGTATGTGAGTGAGTCTGGGCAGATGTGGAAGTGTGTGCACTTGTGTGAGCCTGGGAAATCTAGGCCTTGAACATTAGCTATATAGCCTCCTCATCACCATCGTCATCATTCTGTTCTTTTCCATCCCTCCTGTTGTTCCACATCCACTTTCTCCTCCTCTCAACTTTCTCTCTCATCCCCGCCTTGGCTACCTTCACCCATATATTCATGGCTACACATTCTCGCGCCCGACCCCATAATAATGTACATGCATGTAGAACCATCCCCCGACCCATATAGTACAGCCCGTGAACGCAGAGTGGTGTGAAGGCTCGCTCCGGTGGATTAGAATCCCGTGCCAGTATCGATCACCGGCTTAAATTTCCTCGCTATCGAATAAAGAAGGGCTCTACGACCCATAAGACTTTTAAGGCTCCAGGCGCGGGGTTGAGCCTCTTCAAATTTTAATAGACAGTTTGAGGATTAAAAATCTCGACATAAAATACCGCAGGAGTCATGTGTGCACACATGATGAAGGAGGCGGAGAGAGCGAGCGCCCATATGGCGACTCCGGGACGGGCGCTAAAAGGGTTTCTCACACTCTGGTAGTGGTGCGATTCGGGGGGTTCTCTACTGCTCTTTTATGACCAAATCACTCCATGCTCCACGCCATAAACCCTCATGGGGGGGGAGAGGGCAGGAGGGAATGTGAAATCATGGGGGAGTTGGGCTTTAAATTGAGCGAGGCTGTGGGAGCATGTGTATCTGTCTGTAGTTAAGACCGCCGCGTCATAAAAACACGCCCACTCCTAGCCCCGTATACTTTACGTCTGTCATGTATGACACTAATCAAAGCGGAGGAGGGTGTGCATATGTAGTGGGACTACGACGGGGATCTCTCGAAGGGGATGGCTCCGATACGTGGCCTCCCGCACAAAGCCAATGTGGACGGCAGCCGCCGTGGTCATCAAGGTGAGCCTATGGCAACTGTGCAACTGTGCCACGGATCCCATGGGTTCACAACTACCCACACATATTTACTCGGGAACACACGTAGCTTATGCACAAGCCAAGACACTTACAGTTGGACCGTATAAGAACATACCACCGCACATGCTTACGTTTAAACACACATATTCACGCACACACAAACACACACACACACGCAGTCGGACACAACTAAACTCCCCACACACAGGCAAAACTGTAAAGGGGGCGAACGCACACACGTTTCCGCGAACACTCCCAATAGCATACACAAATAAAAACAAACACATACACACACACACACACACATACACACACAAAAATCCAAAACACGCACACAGGCACACACGAATCCAAGCCACATAAACATACGAACCCCACACACAACTAATTATTGTGATAGTGATGGAAGCAAAGGAAATCATTGAGAGTCCCTCTGATTTTACTACACTGGGGGAAATCCATTCCAGGATTCATTTACTATCTTTTACTATAATCTACTGCTCGAATATCCCATCCTCGTTTCATGGTCTGCAACTAAAACTACAGGATATCCACCTAATGATGTGGATAAGATACCACTGCAAAAAGTTACCATTGAAGCCCTCCCACTCCAACTCCTCCTCTTTCGTTCCCCTCCGTTCTAATCCCTAACAGAATAATTCAATTCCAATCACCACTACCGGTTTCCACACACGACCAGCTCAATTCCCTAAAGTAAGTAACCAGAGAGAGAGAGAGAGACAGACAGACAGAGAGGGAGAGGGCCTGAATACGATCCATCATGAAAAGAGCCGGTTCGTAAGTATGTTCACCCTGTTTATTCACTTGTGGGGAGTTGACGCGGAAGGGGTTCGGAGCCACAATCCGCAGGTTGTTCAAACATTGTGAAGTCGCAAGAAAAAAAGTCCAGGCTCTATTCAACATACTCGCGCGCTCTCTCTCTCTCTCTCCCCAACTTGTTTGAATACAGTTTTACTTACTTTACTCCGTACATGTCACCCTTCCACCACGCTCTCTCGAAGCACTCTCATACGACGACGAGTGGCACTGGCTGCCTGACTGCAAGTGAGTGGGTGGTGATGGTAGAGCTAAAAGGAAAATTTCCGCCGGAGTGGAACCGAAGCCAGTACAAAAGCTAATGTAAACATACGTGCACGCACACAAACACACACACACACACACACACATGTAGACACATACATGAAGATCTGCTCGCCGAAACTTGTTGCTTGCACAGTACTGCCGTTCATGGTAAACACGATCCCATTGTCCACTAAGAGGTGCTCCCGTTTACGCCAAATTGTCCTATCCTTGTATCCGCTTACTTTGCGGTAGCACCAGCACCTGGTAAGGTCCAAACATGTCAGAGAGCTCCCTGCCGCCCAACTCATCCTGAGCCCACTGGGGAGCTTTAGCTGTGGCTAGGACACCTGGGAAAACACTGGGGCTCCCATATAATCTTTACCATCAAGGTCAACTTGGAGGGATTGCCAGGTCTATGCACCAACTGGTTGCCATGGGCAAGATCCACCATCTACTGGAACACAAATGCTGGGAGTTGAGTTGAAGGAGGTTCAAGAATCATGGGAATAGTACTTAAAGGACTTTGAAGGAACTGGTGGAATATTATCAGCCGTATCATCCAGATCCCTGCCCATCCGCAACACTATCTCCGTACCGACGACGGATTTCATCCTAATCTTCAATTAGTCTCATGAAAAATAATTATCCTCATCCAACAGAACGACGGCTTAGGGAACCTCAGGGCAGAGTAGATTCTTCAGTAAATGGCGCAGTCATGCTTCCCCAATTTTGGCCAACCATGAACTCCAAAGTGTGAACTCCTTATATCGAAGCTCGGCCATGACTCTGACTACGGTAATGGAAAAGTTCTGAGCTTGCACTAGGAGTATTCAGGTTGAACTCTGAGGTGCTCGAGCCAGGAACCGCTGGGATGCCCTGCGTAATCATTCGTTGCCCATCACCACCAACACCACCACCACCACGGCCCCGCGATTGTGGATAAGAAAAAGGGAGGTCGGTGCGGAAGAAATCCGCTTCCTCGGATGATGCCCTGTGTGTGGAAGTGGAACTGTCAGGAGCGGAAATTTAGTAAGATTACCCCGAACTCCGCAGTCTCACACACATGGAAATTCCTCACGCCCTCCTCGGTTCACACATGTGGCATTAGGGTCTAAGCCGAAGTCCTGCGGGTAACACAAGGGTTAATGGACCAAGGCCCAATCTTCCACTTCCTCCATTTCCATCCCATGTAATTGTCTACCTGAAAGGATGAGGAGGTAGATTCATCCATTCCCCTCCTCCTACCTCGGCTGCAGTGGATGCAGGCGTCGCAAGAAACTTACCCGCCGACGTGGTGGCGCATTCATGGAGAAAGGTGGTCGGGACAATGGGAGTTATTCCACTAAAATTCCGTCGCCATTGAGAGATGAAGATCCTTGGCTCCGTCGTCGGGCCGGCGTCAACAGTTATGCACTAATTCATGGATCCCTACATCGACGGACACTAGTACTACTATACTACTACTACTACTACTGCTACTACTACTATGCATCACAATACTCCACTCAACTATGATTGTGAACGAGCACGGACACTATTATCATCATCACCATCACCGTCATGATCATACCGTGCTAGTTGAACGGGATGACTCCGAGCCGTTTGCAATACGGCAACGGAGTAAATGGCAACCTTGAGTTCCCATAAAGACCCTCTGAGTTTCCGATTACTCACATCCGAATTGCTCCACTTCTCACATTGATCATGAGAAGAAAAAGACAAATACTCTTTCGCATTACCGCCCGTAGACATTTCCTTGACACCCAATGATTTCTCCCACCATCTCTCCCTCCTCTGCCTTATCCATCCATCCATCCATCCATCTATCGAGCCCATGTACACCAGCTAACCAGATGATATGCTTCTCTCCTTCCTTTTTTTTCTCCCCTCGAGTCGTCGTCCTCCTCCGCCGCCGATCTTACGCACTCACTCCATCCTCGTCCACATCCATGAGACAGACACTCAAGGCTCACAGAGAGTGGGGGAGCTAATTCGAAAAATGAGATTATAATGACGCTGTGCTGAGTGAGAGCGGCGGAGCCACCATGGGATATGGAGGATGGATGAAAGTACTACGACCTTAAGCCCGCGTCCTCATGATTGTTAGCCAAAGTGGATTACTTCCTTTCACGCTTCCTTTATGACTCCACTAAATGTGCAGCTAAACGGAATGGCCCGTGTAGAGCCCCGTAGACAATATAGTCACGTCCCTATTCACACCCACTCGCGCATACACAGACCCGCTCACATATGCACACACACACACACACACGCTCGAATTTACACACGTGTCTACGCCCACTCATAGACCCCACATCTCACTCATACACCCGAATCCTCAAACCAAATCCTACACATACATACATACATACACACACACACACACACACATACACACACACACACACGGTCGCACATACTCGGTACGCCAGTAGAGAAGAGACCATATAGCTTTCGGCGCCCCAGTATCCTCGCCTCCGACAACACATATGTATTTAATCACATCCCAAATTGAGACACAATCCTGGCCGGGGTACACACCGGAACCGACCATTCTTCATCGTCATATATTCCGAGCCGTATATATGCATATATATGCTATAAGACTTCCCGGTCACGGAGGCGTTAAAAGGGCGTTAAGCCCCGGTGTATGAGCGAATGACCGTTTTATTCCTCGGATTACTGCCATGGACGGGGAGATGTCAGAGGAAGTATAGGAGAGGGAAAGGGAACTCCTCCAAAAGCACCGTCCAGCGGAAGAGCCATAACCTTGGGCAGTATATTAGATCATATTTTCCTAATAGGTCGGACGCGCACTACGATGGAACTATCTCTCACCACCCTTGACTAAACACTAATCCTTCCTTAGAGTGGATTTAATTATAAGGAATTAACTGGGATACAGAGTGCTGTGAAGCGTCCAAAAATAGTTTGCAGAGCATTTCCGACCCAGTTGGGATCTGCACACGACAGTAACGTAACGTCCCGCCCAACCCACTGCTCCCCCTCCTCCTTCTCCCCAACTCATCATTGCCTTCAGAATAAATCCTTAAAGTGGAAGCGAGAAACATAAATTATCATCTCAAAATGCACAGACACACACACACACACACACACACACACACACACACACACACACACACACACACACA
>WJFA01004636.1:0-10391 GCA_009870155.1 Pseudobourletiella spinata
ATTAGGTCCCCTACATATAGCAGTATTTACAACATGAGGGATTTGTTCAAATATCCCCTTTCTAAGAACCGTCTATATTACTTTCTCTTTGTGCGTGCTCCTCCGGCTGCTGCCGTCGGCTGCGGGATAATGCCTTCCTAGCAATTTCTGTTCCATAAATTGACTCAAATTTTACCTTCCCCACAGGGCCAGGAAATGATGTACATGCCCTTGTTTATCACTAAACATAACAATGGGAAGGGGAATGGTTTGGTTTGGTCGTCTAAGGGGGTAGAGGAGAAGAATATAGCTGTGGTGACATATATGAGGTACAAGCGGCGAGGGGGGCTCGGAGAAAACACACAGGGTTATTCTCCCGGGAACATGTATGGTATCGGAGCCAGCACGAGGAGATATGCGTGTCACTCAACGCCTACACGCTCACACCCACAAACACACATATACACGCACACACGCACAAAAGAGACTCACATGTACACAAACATGCCGCACACGGGAGCGCAACATATACGCATGAGTCCCTTGTACACGACAATATGGTTTGTTATCCACGACTTGGATTGACACAGTATGACAGCCATTATGCTATAAGCAGGCGCGCTCATACGGAGGAAACGGACGCCCTTAACAAGCCGGGTCTCTGATCCGATGCGTCAAGAGAGCAAGCGTTGCAACACGCAGCTGCGTAGGTTATGATCATGGAGGAATTTTAGCCATGATTTCACAACCACTTCCTCTCGTATTATGAGTTCTTCCACTGTTAGAGGTTATGAGAAGATTATTTTTTTTCTTTCCACTACGCTCGCACTCATTCACTACTAATACTACTACTGCTGCCCACCAGCTCCGTTACACATATGTAGACATTAGCCAATAACTGCTGACCCCGGGACGGCAAGTGCTCTGGGGGATATTTGCACTCAACTATAGGAGAACCTCCGCCAAAAAAGATTCTCGTTCCCCTCAGTACTGTGGGATAAGTAATAGTTGTTACATAAAGCTCACTACTACTCCCGCGTATTCATAACCATAATCCGAATCATTCGTCTCGCCGTATGTACACTAGTGCTCACTCCTGCACGCGCCGTCCGAAGAGGCGTGTTTATAGACACTTACGGAGCTCTACTTTGAAACTCTGCCATGTAGAAATTGCAAACACATGTGTGCACATACTCACATATCCTTTTCGGAATGGCTCAGTGCAGTGGCAATAGCTATCGTTGTCATCTCCCCACAGGAACGTCCCTATAGTTTTCCGTACTGGAGCATTAAAACAGTTGAGAAAACAAGGCTGCCACGACTCTTCTCCATTCTGCAGGGTTTGAGCACAGACGGTCCGTCGTCAGACAATATAAAGGATGCTTAAAGAGGGCTACTCCATATGAGAACATTCCCGATGCAAACACGCACGCACACAAACACATCAACACACACATGCCCAAACACATACGAAAACACATACACTCACACACACGTACGCAAAAACTCTTCCCACTATTAGCCGAGGAGGGGGAACGGTAAGGCCGGGATTATGAGGAAAAGTTTTCACGCTCCGGAGAATGTGGCTACACGCTAGAATAACTCTGGCTTGAACAACAAGGACGGATGAATTTTTCCGCCTTTGCCCATTTGAAGCGGGGAAACTTCGTCTATTAATCCTCATTTAAAGTTTTAGGGGCAAGAGGTGATAAAACTGTCTTTAAATAATTTAAAGAGTCTCATACGTTTTGGGATTACTTGCCAGCATGTAATGATATCACCGCGGCACACCTGCCGCCCCCATACGTCACCTTGACTCGGAACCCAGTGAGGGTCTAAGTCATTGAGTGAGACATATAATGTGATAAAGGCTCCTTTTGACACTCATTCCCAATAATTCATAAACTGACACAGCAACTCAGAAGTTAATAATGGTTGTTTCTGTAGGGCCCGGCTTCCGACGTAGATTCAAAATGCTACAATGCTCTACACAACCAGCTGTTTCATTATGTTCTATTATAGTCATTTTGGAACATGCTTGCTACGTCTACCACTACCTCGGGACACGATCTAATGAGAAAAACGTCAAAAGCTGGGATATCTCACTTAGGATCATTAATCTGGGCGTGAACGGGAGTCAACAATACTCAGTTGCACGGCAGGGGACAACGGTACCTTATTGGCTGGCTTCCGCTAAGTGAGTTCCTATGGTCTAGCATCAACTTACGCTGTATTTAGTACTGCCAATTGTGCCCCACCGCTCAGTTTCTGCCAAATTAACCCTTATTTCACGGGTCCTACCAATTTTTCCTCATTCCTCTCCCAAAGTTATGCGCATGACTTCTACCACATTTTCAATTATATTTCCAGTCCCTCCAAGTGTACCCTCATCGCATTGCAAGTCTAACCAACTTACAGTGGAGCCACAGCTTAGGAGCAGACACGAGAACATAAACCCTTACGCACACATCATGGAATTATAAAAGGCGTACATTCAGGAATTACGGCTGTTATTCCGGAAGGCCGGAGAAAGTTACGTAATATCCCGCTTCTTTACGATTTGAAACCACTCAGGCATCTCGACGAGGACTACCTCACCCCCTCAGTCGCAAGTGAACAGGATGGCCCGGAAGGCGGTCCCGCCTCCTATAATAAATTCTAATAAAGGGCTGGTTCCGTGTCGGCAAATGGAATTTTCACGAGTTCATCAACTCACACACGCCACCCGTTCCCACCCACCCATCCACGCCCCCTTTGCATTTCCACTACCCGGCTCACCCCTTGTACTTTCAGAGTACCCAAGAGCCTTCCCGTTACTGCNCCCATCCACGCCCCCTTTGCATTTCCACTACCCGGCTCACCCCTTGTACTTTCAGAGTACCCAAGAGCCTTCCCGTTACTGCTCATTGTGCATCCCTGCCCACTCAGAGATATTTTACGAAAAAACTGAGTCAGGGAATGCCGCAGGTACGGAGCCGTCTGCACACTTACTACCGGAGGAAACTGGTATATATGGAGGTACTAATGCAGAACAATTCATCGATCCCGCATGGATTCCGTGGTGGAAAAAATCGACCGGCCGCTCCCCCCGAACGCCTTCATCATCCTCACCAATCCTATTTTTTCACACTCGTGTACACGTACACGAAGGCCCCCGCTCCTCCCGCCAACAGTGGCATAATAGCTTCCAGGTGCGGCGGCAGCGGCAGTCTCCAATGTCTGTTCCGCATCTCAAACTTTACTGCGTGCGTCCATTATTCTGGAGGATAGGAGTTGAGCCCCCCTGCGGATCCGTGAATCTTCCGCGGGGGGAAACCCGTCTATTCTAGTCCATTTATGACCACGACTCTCCATCTCTCTATATCCGCCGCTCATTATTAGCCGCTAGAGGCAGAGCTCAAAGCTGAGAAACCTACTTTTTCCCCCAGCTAACTACATATATTCACACAGACAAAACACAAAATTCCGCTCAAACGCACTAAACTTCTCTCAAAGCCTCCTGTTCAATATTGAAGCAAAAAATATTTTTATCCAAAACTTTTTTCCTCCACAGAAATCTTTTTGAAGAAAAATCTTAGAGTTCCCGCGGGAGTCATCCCACAGGAGGGAAGGTTACATAAAAATGGGAAGAAATGAGAGGAAAAATGAGAAAAACTTGATAGCGATGTAACCCCGGTGTGAGGTTTGGGACTGGATTACAAAATACTACATACGATTCCCTTCCTTCCCCCTTCCGCCAACTTGTAAATATCCCACTCATATCTCCACTCCGCCGGCAATATGGCTCCCGATAAATACTACAACTTTGGTTTATCTTCCGGTGACAATAATAATAATAATAATAATGCTCTCCGTCAGGCTACGTCCCACTCGACGTCTTTCATCGGTCCTTACATAAGGAAAGAGCCCAAGGCTGTCACTGTAGTAACTTGAGGGTTCTGCCCGCCTATTCCCACTGTATGCCGGCGGGGAAAGCGGAGCAGAAGAGCGGAGGGAGTTTGAAGGGAGACTTCCGTCATGTCTATCAGAGCCCGAGCAAATATACTACAGTGCAGCCCTTCCCATTCCCTCACTCACAGTCATTCAGTCAGTCAGGCCCATCCTCCTGCATTATCTCCGGCTGCCAGGACCCATCTCCGGTCAATATCTGAATCCGGATGTACTTGAGTGGAACTTTCCCCATGTTTTCCACCGCAGACCGGCGGGAGATGGAGATTTTTTAATAAAGAATATACATTATTCCCGCCCTATGCAGTATGCGTAAACTTGGTCATGTCTGGGCTAAGGAACATTAAGGGGAATACTCGTAATTTATTATGCTTTGGCCCGGGCAGAGAGATATTTGTGGGCACGGGTGGAGAATGTAGACTGAGAGGAAGGAAGTGGGACGTAGATGTGGTACCCTATACTGGAAGTATAGAAGAAGTAGAAAAAGCATAGCAAACCTCTCATGTAGATGTATGCAGTCCCCTTCATGTTCGGCTGGTTGAGGACGATGAGGTTGAGGACGTTCCCAACGATCCCCAGCGCACAGATGGTGGGCATGAGGATCCCGTACGTGACGTATTTGACTCCCTCCACGTCCAAATCGTAGCTGGACTTGGTCCGATTATGCACTGGACAGAGGGGGAGGTACTCCATCATCATGTCGTTAACATGACTCCGATTGAGGCCGTTGTAGTCCAGCTCTGGGCTCCGACTCCCCCCGCCGCCGCCGCCGCCGCCACCATCACTGACATCACCACCGCCGCCGCTCCCACCGGCCCCACCCCCACCCCCATCTTTATCAAAGGGTTCCACGGTGGCGAGCAGGGCCACGGCCGCATCGCCCATTATTATTCCTATATAGTCCGCCGTCCCGCCGTGCTATAAGTCCCACCCCCCTTGCCCCACACGCACTTTTCCTTGTGCTCACACAGTGAGGGGGCACATGCAGGGACACGAACCGTATTTTTTTACGACCTTTTGAGCAGCGGATCCGACGGCTTCTGGCCGTTCCACGCCTCAAATTGACAATAAATCCCCACTTTGACCCTTGTCCAGCCCGTCGTAATTTCCCACCCAACTGGTCGCGGCTCCTCCTGTCGAGACCGTATGTGTCATTTATTAGGGGCTGCCACGTGAGGTCCGAACCTGTAAGGAGAAAAAATGCGGAGACGCGTGTCATTTTATGTGCCCACATAAAAATTCCCGTCGAATTAGGTGGGACTTTATGAGGGAACGCTCCCGTTCCCGTAGTATTTGTTAGTATAGTTCAGGGCTATTGCTATGGCCTGACCAGTAGGGTCAACTGACCGACCGACCGTATTATTGGGTGGTACTTACTTAACAAGTAAGTTCCACATAAAGTTTGGGTTTTACTCACTAAAATTTTATTGGTTGGGTGCGCCCAGGGAAATATCGCGTTGTCGTCCTGGTCGAATTAATGTGAAATGTGAGGGGGAAATCATTCTGACATAAATCATTCGGGGGGAGTAATTAGTCCTCCGAGCGAACTCTGTTACAGAGGGAGAATTTGTGCAGGGCAAAGAACGTCCGCGGGGTCCTAACGACTCAGCGCAGAGATAGGCACGCCCCATTAATTCCAAGACCACTTTATCCCCGAACAATGCACCCTGCCCTGGTCAATATTTGTGGTCCTGACAGGGATCTCCGCCGTAGAATGCAGAGGAGACCTCAAATAATTACCTCGCACAAATCCCAAGACCCAAGAACACATTATTAGTTTGCCCATAGTGTCCCTCATAATGATTTTATTCCCTGTTCCACCGGCTCTCCTGTCTGCGATGAATTATTCTCGTCACAACGTTCGCTGGGAAGACTCTCAACTGGAGGCTGGCAGGAGGCTCTGGGATGGAGGAATGGAGCGGAATGATCCGTCTGGAAGGAGGTCAGGACGGAGGAAACGGAAAATGCTCTGTGTGGTATGGCGAGAGAAGAGTTTTGCGGGCTACCGTTGGAACAGCTGCCTCAGAGAGCGGATGTGGATTAAAGGGTCTGGATTTCCGGCGAACCGTGAGATGAGGCGGGGGCTTGGTGCACTACGGGATAGGCAGAGTGACAGGAGCAGTCACCTGAACTATTCCAGCAACTACTTGGTGTTGCTACGTCCATGTGTGTTTAAGCATGTCTTGTGGGCGTACGTAAGCGTGTGTTCATATGTATATATGTGTATGCTTTTGTGTGTGCGTAAGCTTGTGTGCTCGCTTTTGAGTGGCGTCCTCTACGCTGGTATATGTACTTTAACCGTGCGTGCTGTCAAACGAGCGGATGTCCTTCGTGTGGATTCGAGTGTGTGTAGCATGATGTCAGAGGGAGCGCGTGTTTGTGTGTGTGTGTGTGTGTACCTCTCTGGCTGCCTGTCTGTGGAAGCGAGGGTTCCATGAAGCGAGAAGTTCGGTGGTAACCAACTGTGAAGGGGAAGAAAGCGTCTCTCATCTTTAGCACAACATGTGTGTGTGTGTACCTCTCTGGCTGCCTGTCTGTGGAAGCGAGGGTTCCATGAAGCGAGAAGTTCGGTGGTAACCAACTGTGAAGGGGAAGAAAGCGTCTCTCATCTTTAGCACGACTGACGGCGCTCAAATTGAAATTGAAAATCAAAGGTGTGAGTGGAGAAATTCCGTCGTCTCCATGATACGGGTTAGAGCATGAATTGAAGGGTTGTTAGTGTAGCGGGAACATACACGGGAGGTTACGGAGAGACAGGATAGGAAATAAACCGGCTACAAAATGGGGGTAATCAAGTCCTGGACAGGAGAGATATTTCTCCGGGGTTGGGGAGCAGACCATTCTATCGGGTTGCCCATGGCCGTTGCCGGCCACTGCACGACAGTATTCAGGGTGTCCGTCCGTCCCATAAAGACGTCCCCGTCCTCCCACTGAATAGGCGGAATAAATATGTTGATAAATCATTCCTGTTTGCTTGGGAGGCATTAGTGTGCAAGGGCAGTGAGAGGCTCCATTAAAGTAACGGCATTCCGTCCGCCAACGCCGTCTCCCCCACATTCCGCTCAGTCTTGTCGTTCCCTACAGAAGACTGGCGGGCTGGAATGGACCACTTTCCCCGTCAAGCTGGCTGAAAACTTGCAGGTATTATACAAGGGCCGTCAGTTTCCGTCTACATTTGCCGCCTCGCCACAATAACTTGAGCTTTCTTGGCCCGTATTCCATAATGGCGAGTTGTCATGGGGACCAAGATTGGCGGCGAATTTATACCTGCCAGAGTTTATGTTACCACGGAGAGGACAGGACTGCGTCATGGGTCCCTGTGGGTTGCCAAGGTGACCATCATAGCTGGAGTCCCACGCGCGCTCCCATAAGTTGCCACGTAAATGGGTTGGCTACCACTCAGGCCCATATGTTGCACTGGAAGATGGCCAGTGACTCGTAAGGAACAACCGCTAAAGTTACCATCAAAGCTGCAACCTTTCTCACCCTTGCTCAATGTTGCTACCACTCTGGTGCGGGAGGAACTCTTGGATTTTTCCCCTGAAATTAGCTCGAGAAACTTTCCACTTGAGCTTCGAAAAACTTGGGTGCAGTTCGGACTAACTATTGCCAGTTCTCGATTTATCAGGCTGACTCTTTTAGAGTAATTTAGACATGGAACGGAATATAATTTCCCCTTCGTCGATTCCGGCGAGCATACTCTCATACGTCCACTCATGCCACGAGCAGCTCGAGCAACGAAACTTGCGGCTCTTTAAATTAATTTCAAACATGAGCCGCTTCCCGATTCAATTAGCACGTATGGTAGTATGTCTGCCTCTGACCCATCTACCTGTTCCCTTGCCGCTGGCCACTGCTCCTCCACAACAACCACGACGAGCTCTCATGTTTCGTAACATTTTCAAACGTGCTAACTTCGTAGTGCACAGTCAGCACACTTCAAAGCCAGGAAAGAACGAGCCCGTCGGCCACATCTCGTTAGTGTTTAGTACTCATATAATAGCGTACACGTGTGCGCCCATGTAACGGACACGGAAGCTCTCGTAAAATTTACAACAAATCCTCCCATTCCCCCTCACAGACAGTAACCTAAAGAGCTCCAAAATGCCCTTCCTACCCCATCCTTCCAACTTACATGCCATAAACTCTTGAAAAATCTCGAGTAAACATATAGGGGAACACAAATTGTGGCTGCGCAGTTGGGGCGAACGTGCCAAAATCCCTCCGTGAGAGTGTGGAACTTCGTGCTGGAAATTTGGCTCCCACTCCTCCGTGCGGATAGCATGCTAATTAGCCCGGTATTACCCCCGGCTCTTTTATGCATGGAAGAGAGGAAGAATTATGCTAATTACACTGGCGATTACCACAGTCATCATCCCGAAGCGGTGTGCGGGGGAGTAGTTATACATATGATACTTTTGCTATCCCAATGTCCGTCTTGTTGGATACAGTCTATGTCAGACTCTATAATAATAACTGTATGAGGTCGCATCTGGCCTACTTATATGTAACTCTATAGGCCCAATCCGCACATGAATTACCCGAGGATTGGGAAGACCTGTTAGCTCCCACATCCCGGGCGAGTCATTCACGGAGGGGCCCTTAACGCATTGCCTCTCAAATAGACTTGTGAAATATTTAGACTGTACTCCCCACAAAAACGGAAGAACGTGGATGTGAGCGAGGCTGAAAAACTAACTCTCGGTGGGCAAGATTACGAAGAAAAACTTGGGGATTGGCGTCTCGTATTTGATTTATACTCCCGCACTCTCCTCTGCGGTTGTCGTGGAGTCTCATGTAATAGATCCCACGCAGTATTGCCTGGGTCTCTAGTATCATGAATCAGTCTGCGTGTCACACAGAGGCGCACCAGCTAAGGTTGCACACACTTGCACAGGAGCACACTCATGGATTTGAAACTTTTGCACACACAGTTATCCCAACATACTCTGTCACACACCGTATACACATCGACATGGACAGTACCACCAACACACCGATTCTCACACACTTATGCCAACGCACTTGGACTGTGTAACACATCTAATGCACATCCCCAAGTGCACACATCCTATTAACAGAAAGTCACTAGGGTTTGATATCGTTATCCGTAAATGCGGGAAATCCTGGTACCCTTATGAATAATATTTCAATATGTCGGTATTCTTGGAATCGGTATCGGTAAACGCAGGAAATCCTGGTACCCTTACGAATAATATATCAAAATTTTGGGTTTCCCGGAATCGGTATCGGTACTTTGGTGTCATTTACCGATACCGATTCAGTCATTTTTTCCATCTACCATAAATTTGGTGATGGTACCGGTATCAGTACCGAGAAATTTCCAGAATTCAGTCACTAAGTCACACACAAGTATTTATACACCCTCCTAAATCCGCAGATATAAATATTCATACGCAGTACTGCACACATACTTCTATTCACTTAAAGACAGTGCAATACTTACGCTCATGCACTGTAACCCATAAACACACACTGACACACTAGTCAAAACACACACACACACGCTCACTAAGGCGCACAAACTACTATCATGTCGGCCAACATGATAGTAGATACATCTTCCGATCCGTATTCCCGATCACCAATCCAGAGATCAGGAGAAGGCGGGTGGGGGGATCGGAAAAGAGCGGAGAGCGGATCCATTACGGAGTGAGCCCCCGCCTAATGTTGTGGAAACTGCGATAGCGGGCTGTCGTAAATCAGGCCGGGAGGGAAAGCATGTATCACGTCAAACTGCAGTACTGAGTGGACAGTCAAGAGTGCGCATTTTGATGAATTTCCAAAACCATAAATCCCGACTCAATATGCTCCTTGACAAACGACCGCGAAAAACATATCAAATACAAAGGGCTTAGCCATGCACTATACATACAACTTCCAGTTCATCCACCACCCCACCGGATCCCAATTGCCACCTCCATAATGTCTCAAGTTAATGGGCCTTGTTTCCCGTGCGACGCCAAATCCAACTCATTTGGACCCTTGCCGACGCAGATACGACTGCATGAAGCCTCCTCCCATCAAACAGTCACGCCCCCCTCCCCCTACTGGACCAACATTTTAAGAGCTCAACTTTAACGAGGAGTAATCATTCTCTCTCAAAGCATAAGGATTTCCAGGACAAGGGGATGGATCCTTCATTACCATAATATTACGGAGGATTCGAAGAGAGGATGAAACTTGTTACGTCCGTTGCAGGGATTCCAAATCAACTTAATCCCTATTTAATTATCCCATACCAGCAATCATGAAGTCCGTCCTACTTATGAGCTCGGTTTACTCAATCCGAAAACCTTGGGATTCCCTTGGAATGTCTCTCATTATTACTACTGGATCTCATCCAAAGTATTTTCCATTCCCAACTCATCTGGATAAGAAATAATCTGGAAGATCCACTGGAAATTCCGCTTTGATCAACATCCCTCTCTCTCTCTCTCTCT
>WJFA01004637.1:0-10388 GCA_009870155.1 Pseudobourletiella spinata
GTATAAATACCCCATAGAAGCCCATACCCACGCACAGATTTATTGAGCAAGAGACTCAGGGTGGGTCCATGGAACTCTGGGTACAGGAGAGGAACGTTACGCACTTACACAAGTGCAACGTGCCTCATAACGACCAGTATTCCACTGTGGAAGTGATTTGTGTGCCAAAATGTTTTATACTTTTCCAAAATGTACATCGACGGCTAAACTACAAAAGCCAGCATTTAATTTTTGACTCAATTGCAAGACCCACCATATCCACCATAATTGTTTTATTAAAACCTTCCAGATCCAAAACTAGCTCGGTTCTTCCAATCCACATGAGAAAATATTTTCATTCATTAGAACTTAGTTTCTAAAACTAGTCGATATAATTACGAAAACAGTTTATTGGGACTGAATTTTTACAGCGGGGTAACTTCAGCCAAGACCTAACATTATTTTTACTGTGTGGCCCTTGGTTTGCACATCGCGGAAAAAATGGATGGTTTTGCGTTTACAAAATGTTTACAGTTTGCGCATGCTGGTTTTTGAAACTGAGGCAGAAATCAAATGCTGGCTTTTGCCGTCGATATCCTGCACGAGCTACTGTTCGTTCTGATATGTGTTGTTGGGTGTTTTAGTATCCATCCACATTTGCCTACTTGCGTTTAATTTGGACTCATACTGACATAGCCAGCAGGAGCACTTTCTAAAGGACGTATGTCATCAAGAAAGAGGGGACGAAGTAGGAGTTTTACCTCTTTACATATGAGGGGGTGAATGAAGAGTTGACTCGTCCGTCGGGTCATAAAAGTTTCTAGAGAAAAGCTCCAAGTAGGATGAATGGGGGGAAAGTTAAGATCCTGCCCACGTGATGATTGTGCTACTATTTACGACTGAACCAATCCAGGCTGGCTGTTCCTTTAGCTTCACAAAGGAAAAGTTGAGTAGTGGTGTAACTTGATTAGAACTTTCTACGGGCTCAAATCAAAATAAACTCAATATATCCGAAAGGATGTATTGAGCAAGGAAAGAAATGTGCAAGATCTCGGGGGAATGCTGACTGTCCGTATCGATCTCATGGCAGAAGGAGGAGTGCAAAGAATCTTGTCTCACAGACGGAGGGAGCTGGGAGGGATACGGAGGAACAAAGTTGCAGTTGCTACTCTGCTCTTAGGCCAGCAGCTGAAGTTTTTGATTAATTGTAAATTTATCGTGGTTGTCAACCTTCTTATTTTAGGAATTTTTCAAATACGATTTTCAATGAGCATTCTAAGGCACACAGGTTGATTCAGAAAGATGCTCTCGATTTTTTTGTTGATCAAATCTCAACCCTATAATCCAGAATTACATTTTTACTCATGGCAGAAGGAGGAGTGCAAAGAATCTTGTCTCACAGACGGAGGGAGCTGGGAGGGATACGGAGGAACAAAGTTGCAGTTGCTACTCTGCTCGTGGGCCAGCAGCTGAAGTTTTTGATTAATTGTAAATTTATCGTGGTTGTCAACCTTCCTATTATTTTAGGAATTTTTCAAACACGAAGCTTATTTTTTCAATGAGCATTCTAAGGCACACAGGTTGATTCAGAAAGATGCTCTCGATTTTTTTGTTGATCAAATCTCAACCCTATAATCCAGAATTACATTTTTGCAGTTGAGTAAAAAGGGGATACTTTGATACTACTGACCGATCAGCGATAATAGGTAACTTGTGTCTCAAGCTATCAGTGGTGGAAAATGTTATGGGGTGTGTTAACGTGGGAGGGATAGGAATGATTTTAGTAAACAAAATTTGCAGATTTATTAATTATTGCTAACAGGCCCCACAAAATTTTCTCCCGCTAATAGTTTGAGTAAAATGCGCCATCTTGATACGAAGAAAGACCGTATCGTATCCGTATCCGTATCAGTATCACCCCAAATACGGATACCGTATCCGCATCTGCCCAGCCCTAGTTTGAGTCACAGGCAACCGATTTAGATGCTCGTCATACCAAATACATTTCCAAAGTTGCCTCTCTAATTCAAGTGCCTATTGAACATTTGATACCTTCCAGTGACGCAACTCAACTAAAAAGAACAACATCCAAGCAATTTTCAAAATAAAACAACCCTATTTTAGAGTCTGGTTTATTCCTCCTCCGAGCCCGACGCGCAAGTAGAGCACGAGATAAAACGCAAATTTTAAAAAAAACCTCAAGTGATTACAATAAAGCTTCGAATGAACTTAAAAATTTTAATTTCTGAACAGTTGCTCCATCCGTCCGTCCTTTTGGTTTTGGAGGGGAGAATAGGGAGTCGGAGGAATAGGAGATTGGACGTAACGGACGGACTCTATCTCTTTATTTAACATTGAAACCCCACATGCTTCGACTAAAAAATACGGAGGATCTCCGACAACTCCCTAGTAAAGCTTAACGTATTCGTTCGTCAAGCGCGTCCAGCTCAAACGATTGAGCTGGACGCAGAATAAAAGACTATAACTTCATTAAGCCCTGTGAGATGCATTGAGGCCGAATATCCAACATTTGAACAGCTGGTTTCAGACATATTTCACGCCTTGGTTCATCAATCTCTCCCAACACTGACTAACTACCACCAGGATTGTGACTCTCAGAGCAATAAGTTACGGGGAATGCACGGTAAAAATTACAAGTACCAACATTGGCTGTACTGCACTGGGACTGTACTGGCTTAAGTTGGCATAATAACTATGTCAACCACGTACGCAGTAATTGCTGTTTACAGTAACATATATTAAAAATAAATTTTCCAAGACGTAAACGAAACTGGCGCTCAGGGGCATGTGTTTCATACATGTTACCCTCCATCACAAATGGATGCGGGCATTAGAACCTAGAACATGGTAGCACACTGCCAATGAGTTTCTAGAGGGTGGAAGTGAGAGACGTGGACATGAGTGAGACAACAGCGCCCAAAACTGTACTTTTGAACAATGGACCAAGATTGCACCTGCCAAGGAAAACCGAGAAGTCAACGCCAGAACTTTGAGTGGTGAATGTTCAAAAAGCTGGACCGTAGGAGTAGCAAAGACAAATAAAGGAGCTACACAGAGAAAGCGGGTTTCGGAGCTAAATATTAAGCAGGGGGAAAACATATTTAAAATTTACATCTCTCAGACAACTTCAAGACACTTTGAAGGAACGTTTCGGCTCATTCATCCACTAATCCTATTACAATATTATTGAAAGACTGAGTATTGTTGCTGGTAAGTACCTCCAAGGAAAAAAAGGAGAGGATTCTATCAGAGGCTTGCGCAATCTAAAACAACATGCTGCAAATGCATATAACCGGAGTTTTTATGGATTTTGAAAGCTCAAAAAGGGTGCCCTAAACGATAGGAAAGACAGTATCGTCATTTCCTCTAACTACACAATTCCCTCCCTTACCTGAAGTAGCTCGAACTACTTTTAGCTCAAAGAGGTACCCATTGAACCACATGGTATTCCTTCTCATTTCCACATCCAAAGAGCAGAAAAATTACCCCGACCCATTAAGAAATTTGTGACACGAAATTTGGCATTTCAAAAATGAAGTGTATAATTACCAATTAAAAGTGATGACTGGCATGTCGAATCTCAAATTTGATTTTATCACCGAGTTATGTGTGGGCACATGAGTTAACTATTATGACCGCCTTATCGAGGTTATAAATTAAGTAGCGGTTGTACAGAGTGAAAGTAAAGGCGATGCACAAGTTTGACACGCTTAAGCTGTATTCGTCCACACTTGCCGAACTTTCTCCTACACGAGTGAACTTCTGCTCTACTTAAACTGCTACTGAGAAAGGGACTGTACTCACTCTCATTCAGTCAGTCAATGGAATCATTTGTGGTACAATTTATAGTACCACAGACTCAGGAAGATTGCATGTACATATATCCATGCGAAAGACCCCCGCTGGAACAACATCGCAGCATGCACCTGTTCTACGGTGGAACAAGTTGGGAGCAAGTTGAATGAGGAGAAGATAATAATTGAGATTAAGATGAGACTACGGGGCACACAAAGTTAAATTATCCAACCAGACGAAAACTGGCTGAGAGAGAACTCATGGTTTCCGCCTTCGCGTTCAACTACGCTACGCTAACGTACGAGTTGTCTGAAATGAAGAAAACTAAGCTAGATGGATCGAAGTGCTCGCTGCTCGTTGAATGGCAATGGTGAATGGACTCGGAGGAGGCCAATATTCTTCAAGCAAGTTCTTCAGTAATTAAAACACCTTAAAAATTATAATGGTAGATTAGTGATTGCTAGTTGTGCAGTTGCACGAGACAATTCACCCCTCGTTTACATTCCTGTCATCATGTCCCTATTATTTTATTTCCACCAGTAATTGAACGAGCTGACAGGGAAACTCAATCGGTGCTACTCTACGGGAGAACGGCGTTTCAGTGGTGAATTAATTATGACCCAAAAGCGGTGGCCGGATTATCGCAAAAGATTTTCGCGGTATATTACAAGTTGGAACTTCGATCCATTCGTAAATTGGTTAGAGGTGTAGAGGATTGTTGGAACAATGTATCATGCATCAACAATTTACTTCATTCATGTTCATATAATTGGCCTCAGTCATATCTGTAGTAGCATTTCACGCACCGACAATGACTTGATGTCCCGACCCTCTCCAGTTTGAAGAGATTGTGTTCTCCCAAGATGACTGTGGGACGTATGGATGTTTTCGAATCCTAGTGCAGCAACAATTGTTTCACATTCACAATTACAACCAGCACGGAGTGCTGTTTCGGATAAATATCTTATCCAAACATAATCCATTCGGCCATCAGAAGCGGCGGCACACCACAAAAGATTCAATAATTTCAGAAACTGCAGCCACGAAAGGCAAAAATGCAGACAATTTGACGCAAAGTTTTGTACAAATAAATCAACGTGGTATTTGGGGAGACAACGGGGATCCATCTGCTACAATGCACATGCAGCAGCAGTTGAAACGTTTTTCCATCGCTGCAAGCTGCAACCTTAATTTCAAGCTGAAGGACCTGGTCGGTGCTAAAAATGTAGATAGAATATGAAATTTCTCTGTATCGTACTGTATCGTAAACGATAATGAAATTTAACTGTCTGCATCAAAAATTTTCCGAGCATCAATCTAACATCACGACTATATCATGAAATAAGAGTCGGAAGCCCGTAGTAAGATGATCACTTAGGAAGCATGAATGACAGAAGACGCACAAATACTGCCTATTCTACCATAACCTACGCTCGTTGAGGTCATAAAGCTCTTATGCTAGATGGCTGGTTATTGCAGTTTGCTCCAGCATCAATTAGTTCTCTACACTCCATTAAGGCGCGGGGCATAATTAAGTGAGTTACCCCACTTGATTTGCAGAATAACTTGTAGTAAAGCCCGAATGACACGACATGTGTTTACAACGTGGGCATTCATTGCAAAATACGATTTCGGATATCCGTTGAGCTTTTACCCTTAGATATTCAAATAATGGTGGGAGGACATGAGCATGATATGTCAAACAATCGGAAAAGGGTGCCAAGTGAACCCAGGGAAATCACTCGGCTGGAGTTTCTACCGCTCATCAAATGCAAATTATGGGGTCTTCCGTTCAACGCCCGCAAAATGTAAGTACATGTGCCGACTTGAACTTGATATGTGCAACACTACAATCTAGTTAAATTCGGGGAATATGAGAAAGCGACGGCCAGTTTCACCTATCATACTGTGAATGGTGCTTTCCAAGGTTGCCGATATCAAAATAACATGACCAACACTGGACCCTGGAGAAATTCGGCAAGAAACGAACTACGAACCCGGCTATCCCGGGGGAAGTCTCCGATGGAAAGGATTTTCATGGGATCAAATCCACGTTCGCGGAACCTTGGGATATGCGCGTGGTTTCCTCTCAGCGATAGGAAGGTTTAGGTGCAACTTTACTCAAGAAGGCCGCGCATTAAAAGGCCCTGCGAATTGCACTACGTGCACTGGGGCTAGCCGCCTAGCATCCCTAACGCATGATACCAGTAGCTTTGCGTCAGTTCTGAGGGTACTGAAGAACAGTACTACATCCACGCAGAAACCTTTAGACATTCTAAGTTGTAATCCGCGGTATTATCAAGATGTACGTTGGGGAAACTGCACGGGGTCATTGAGATAGATATTTTAAAAAAGGGTGCAGGGGTCTTTCTTAGGAGAAATCTTTATATACTACTGGGGAAACTGCTCAATATCACCGAGATATTGGAGGAACGATGCGGTGTGAAGTATCACTGAGACAAATTGGGGGAAGCGCGCACTATTAGAAGAGAATATTTGGGGAACCGCTTGAAGTTTGAATGAGTCAGCTGTGCAAATGGTACCGCAGTCCATAATTTCAATCATGACTTGCGATCTAAGTATGTAGAGCTGTAACTGTTACAAATTATTTCCTGTTCCAAATCAGATGCCCATAGGTCCTACATTAGCCGCTTTAATAGATTATTCCGTCCATTAGTCGTTCCAACTTTCGTGTTATACTGTATCTATGTCCAGCCACTTAAAAATGCTTAAAAAAATGTGCACATTCAAAAAGTCGTTTAAATTGTTGAGGGGCCTCAATAATAAAGTAAGTACAGTTTACATTAAGTAGTAGGCACACATAATGCTAGGCCTTCTCAGCTGCAACTGTGAAATCGTCAGCAAACATGTCAGAACCGTCATCTTCTACCAGTTTAGGAACTTCTTTTGGAGTTACTGGTTTAGTGGCGCTTGAAATCTGTACAATACATGCAATTTGAATTAAAGACATCCTTCAAGCATTAGTATTTATAACTTCGGCTTGTAGCATAATTTAAATTCGTGTAATTTGTTGCTTGGGATGGAATTAATGAGTCACGTAGCTCAACCACAGTTTTTACATTTAAATTTTTTTGGAGGTACCTTAAAAGATAGACTTTCGTAAGTCTCATCATATATGTCCATATTTCCCGTGCTGGACATAATTTGATTTACAAGGCCAGTTAGCGCATCCATTTTCTCTTTATCAGCGCTTTGATTCTGTGTAGTAGGAGGCTCCACTCCTTTCTGCTTGGCAAGCTTTTTCTGTTTGAGACGTTCAGAAGCTGAAAGCTGTTTTCCGCCGCCTACGTAAATAATGTTAAATCTCAACCTTCCAATGATAATTTCAGGATGGAAGTATGGATGAACATACCAAGTCTCTTTATTGCTTTCAAAATGGATTCTCCGGGTTTCAAATACGGCAGAACTTCCTTGAAGAGATTTAATGGATCAGGTTGATCTTTATCGGAATCGTCATCCGACTCTTCTTTTTGGTTTACAACCGTTTCACCAGTGTCGCTTCTTTTTACCTATGTATTGATAATACAATGTTCGTTAGTCACTACTATTCCACCGCAAGTATTCATTTGATTATTCATAATTTCATACTTTCACCCAGTCGATGGAGTCTAACCATGAATCCTTAATTTCTGTAGCATCCTTTTTGTTCCAGATGTACATTCCACTGCCATCAAAATAACCTTCTTCAAGTTCATCTTTCATATTAAAAGGAGTGATTTTTGTTTCTCCATCAAATTCTTCTGTACCATCTTCCTGCCCTGAAAATTAATACATACCACCATGTATTAAAATGTCTATGGCTAAACTGCAAAAGCCCGCAATTGATTTCTGACTCGATTGCAGACCCATCATATCCACAATAATTGTTTCATCACACCCTGTATTATCGACAACTAGCTCAATTCTTCCAATCCACGCCAGAAAGCGATTCCACTCACTAACACTTAGTTTCTAAAACTAGTTTTCGATATAATTAATAAGTCGGTTGATTGGAGCGGAAGTTCTAAAGCCAAAAGCGGCGAAATTTACACCAAGACCAAACGTTATTTTTACTGTACGGCCGTTGGTTTGCACAGCGCGGGGAAAAGACGGTTATGCGGATTACTATTAATTACTACTTTATTAATATTATCCAAGACAGTTATTTATCAAGTGACAGTTACCCTCGATGTCATCGTCTTTCATGACGTCGTATTTCTTTTTGTTGTAATCATCGTCTCCTTCCTCTTCAGAATCTGAATCCAATGTGTGCTTCTTATTCTTGGGGTTTGACATGTACTTATTAATCTCATTTTCGATTCCAGCACTGTAATCATCCGACTGGTCCTCCAATTTCCGTTTTCGAGAACTTGAAGCCATGCTTTCCGTCTTGTACTTTAGCTCGAGCCTCAGTTGCCTGCAAGAAAAAGTTTAAAAAACAAAAGTTAAGATTTCACCTTGAAGCCTGATCAAACTTGTTATGAAAAGTGCAACTTACCTTTGTTTATAATTTGTAATCCGATGAAATAAAGTTTGAGCCTACGTGAACGTTTCAAAGGAATATTACGGGTAGTTGTGGGGGGGAGTGATTTTGTAGTTGAATATACTCACTAATGTCATTACATTCAACGTGGGCACATGTACTTACTTTAAACATCTGCTTGAGTTCAGAATTTGGCGGCTGATTGCTGCATCACAAGCATTCTCTCTCGTTTATTCCCGCTTCAACTCAAACTTCACCGCTGGCAGAGGCTATGCTGCTACCTTCAACAGGCTATAAACCTATGATTTAGTTGTGGTCAGACATTGCCCACTCCCCCGCCCCGGTACTCCACATGAATTGTAACCCGTCACGAATTCCGTATCATTCGTTTTGCCAGTGATTGCAGCGCATGGAACATTATCCTTCTAAGCTCTTGAAATTGAAGTAAGACTTGCTTCCATTTCAACGTTTTCCATTTGGTCTTCGTTTGCTGTTCTGACTGCAAATTGCAACCACACGTCTTTTCATTGATGATGAATGAGTAATATGAGTTATTTGAAGCAACATGATCATTACGAACATCCCATTGAAATAATTTCAGTATTTTGAATGCCCCATATAATTCGCCAACCCATTCAACAGGATGCGCATTTATTGCGTTTGCTATATCTGGAATATAACCACCCAAGTGACAATTCAGTTCAGACTTTATTGATAGCGGCTCTACCCTACAACAACAGATATTGATGACCAGCTCTTCAAGTAGTCCCAATTTCAGGACTTCATAAAAAGCTCAAAATCATTCGTTTTCCGCACTGACTGACTCAATACGCATCAGCACTGCGTTGAACAATCTCAAGAGACCAGTAGTACCGTCTCACAGTTCACGGTAATAACACCACTGTATCACCCTTATTGCAGCAATGAATTTGTCAAGGACTATTGTAACTAAAGTATAATTTATCATAAGTGTCTAACGAATATTATTCTGGTTCCGGTGGTTTTTCCTTTTTCTCATTGGCATAACTGATNTATAATTTATCATAAGTGTCTAACGACTATTATTCTGGTTCCGGTGGTTTTTCCTTTTTCTCATTGGCATAACTGATATCTTTATCTAACCTTTCCTTAGCTCGAAATACCTTTGACTGAATATAAAATGAGCCCCCTTTACTTTTATCATTGATGTTAAATAAATGATCATATTTTTTCTCAACTTCCTCTGGTGTACTTTCTGGCGACACATTTAAAATCTGACGAGCCTCTTCGAGAGACATTCCTAATTTTAGGTTTTCCGCTGCGGTCCTCGTATCCCCTGCTCCGCTTCTGGACTGTCCTCGTCTACTTGCAGCTGCAGCTTGACTTGCTTGATATTCCTGCTTCAAGGCCCTCGTGAAAGCCTTTCCCACAGCTTGAGTCCCCAGGACAATAATCTGAACGATATACTTCGCCATCTCCTGTGATGTCAGTCTGAAACGCAAGAACACAGACACAGGTATAAATCCGGTGATGAAATAGCAGCCTAACAGATCGCAAAATGCATAATCACCGAGCGAATTATTTAATACTTTGACAGCTACGAATTCATGATATGTATGCACAATTGAAAAATTTACAACTAATTTGAAACAATCACAGTATGATTAATTACAAAGTTGGTTCCAGAACCGAGCTACGCTTCACCACTTACCTCAATGGTAGGTACTTACTGTGAATCACGTGGAGGTCACTTCAGTGAAGATCACAAATCGAATCACATGAATGAAACGGGGTGAGCGGCAGATGTGCGGAAATTTGTCGGATCAATATTTTATCGATCGAAATTTCGTCCGAAAGGAAGCTTGCCGTTCCGTACAGTTCCCTTGTATTTTCGGATCGTTCTGAGCAACCTGTGACACCGATTTTCGGTTTTTCGGGTAGCTTTGACACAACTACACCGAAATTTCCGTCCCCCCGATTTTTCCCTGCAAACACGGGCCGAACCAGTCTATGTACACGGGCTTACACAGGACCGAGAGCGAGCGGAACAAACGTATGATGCAATGGAACGCACTCTGTTTAGTGTGAGAGTTTGTGTCCATGCTATCTTCTCGTATGCGCTTAAGCCTTC
>WJFA01004638.1:0-10384 GCA_009870155.1 Pseudobourletiella spinata
CACACACACACACACACACACACACGTTCAAACAGGCCAGCAAACACAATTCAGCCAGTGAAATGCCATTCGGATTCGAGGGGACTACGAGGGGAGGAGGCATAATGGGGATATTGTGCGCACATACATGCGCACTCACATAATATCTAACTCACTAAGTCCCTGCTCGTCCCTCACGAATTTGTATGTAGCCTTTGCTGCACAGGGTATCCACTTCTTCACAGCCTGGGGGCAGCCACCCCCTAGACCTTCACCATGGGATTTCTACTTCTAAATATATTACATATTTAATCAAGCGCTTTCAGTCCTTGCTCCAGGCTAGGCCTCAAATTATTTATTTTATTCCTCGCAAATTGGTGCAACAGTTGAGCACGTTCCACCGTTACAAGAAGATTACATGCGACAGGATGATCTGCTTCAGCTGAATTACTTCAACAGCATATTCAACGAAACCTTGAATAAATTCAGAGTCAGGGCTTGGTGAAATTTATGGTGGTACGAGACTACCTCGTTTGAAAACAACTTTTCCCGGGCTGTCCGCCAAAGCGGGATTTCCTCGGGGTGGTACACAAGCATCATATACCAAAGTTGGGTTTCCTCCCGGGCGTGTGGTACACAATGACCAAAATAATCACAAAGAAACTAATAAATAACTGCTAGAACTCGCGGGCGCATACACTTTCCCACTCCGCACCTTCCGATCCGCCAAATTTGGCTATTTTCCGGCACGGCGCTAGCAATTTTGTTGTGGTTTTTTTTGTGCTTATTGTATTCACCATGCTATAGTGCCCGAGCAAGTCCAAGTTTGGTATACGATTCTTATGCATCCCCCCAGGAAATCCCACAGTGATGGGACAGCCCGGAAAAGTTGTGGGCAAACCAGCTAGTCATTATACGTACCTGTACATACACACACACACACACACACACAAATACGCCTACGACGAGTACAGTAGGAACAGTTAAAGCTGCCCTAGTACAACAGCACAGTTAACAGCGCGTCATGTGTGTACATCTCCGCAGTTCCCATCCCACTCTGACTCACATACGAGGCTTTTCCATTCATTTATAATGCCCACTCATTCCTTCGAAAACATAAGGAGACGCAGCAGCGGCAGCGGCGGCGGCGGTGAAGGAGCAAATAAGTGTCTACAGGGTCGCACTTGTATGCCAGTATGGATTTCTCAGTGTGCGTCTCACGCTGTCCATGCGTGTCTGGCTGCCTATTTTCCACAGCACCTTCATTTGTGCATGTGTGGGAAAATGCATGTGTGTGTGTGTGTGTCTGTGTGTGTGTGTGTGTATGTGTGTGTGTGACTGGTAGATGTGGTGTGATAGTAGAGTTGGGAAGGGATTCCCTCCGGTAACAAATTAAAGTGAGGGATAAGCTATGGAGGGGGGAATGACATGAGCCATTCGCCTCAATCCACCCAAAAATAGTGGAAAACCGGGAATCGGAATGAGACACTCAGAGAGAGAGAGAGAGTGAGCAGACAAACTGACGATTCTCATTCCCTCCTCAATACTTCACATCGGGGGAAGGTGGGGCTGTGCGGCTGCTTAAATGAAGTAAGTGCACACCTGAACAGATCTCTCTCTCTCGCACTCTCATTATTGCCGGGATAAAATCTTGCAGGGTGGAACAAGTGTGGGATAGGTAACAACTTTCAACATAACGGAACACATTTTACACCGTCAGCAGCAGCTCACAATCAACATGTTTACCTTCCCGCGGCCGCTGCTACCGCCGTGCCTTCGCCACCAGCGGAAATCATCCCATTGACCCACTCCTACAAATTTGGAACAAACTCATTTCAATTCCTCCCGCCGTCTCAATAAATCCACTGTCAGCTGCTGTCAATCTATTCATTTCCCCGCGTCTTCCCAAACACACTGTACATATAGGGTACAAGAACGGCACTCACCCCCCCCCTCAACAAACATTCAAGTTTCCACGACAGTGAGGGGTGGGGAGCGCGGGAAATCCGAGTGGGAACGTTCAAGTAAATCCACCTGCCATTTTGATAATAATCATAATAATTCCAGACCACAAGAAGGGAAGGGAGAGAGTGAGAGGCGGAATCCTAGATCGTCTCATGATCACCATCATAATGAGCCCATACATAGGGCAATTGTACTCCGCTTCCGAGGCCCGCGGCGGAGGATGCCACGGAGCTGATACTGACGAGCGGAGGGGAAGTCTCTGCGTCATCCGCACAATTTATACGGAGAGACGCACAGTTTGAGCTCCCCCGCATTCCGCTCGGGAGGATCAATTAGGGGTTGGCGGGGAATAAAGGGGCGCTCCCGGCCCAATGTTCGCAGAACTCCAGGGCGCAGACAGGAGGAAGAGGCGCGGAGCATTGAGGGAATATGGGGAAGATTCTCTCTGGCGCACTCTATGTAAATTGACTCTTGTAATAATATAAGCCCTGTGCTCTCACAGTATTGTATAAACACTATATTTTAGCGGATGAGGGGGGATCTAGGGTCAATAAATTACTCTGCCATTACTATAATGCTATTATCACATGTCATTACTGCATAAGTACATACATATATATATATATATATATATATATATGTATGTTTATGAATAATATATGAGCCGGAGGCATCATATGGCCGCCACCAGGGTAACTTTCTCCACAAGCCCTACGCCTACGCTAAAGTAGTTGGTATATAGTTGCCATATATTTACAGGCATGTGCATATGCACACGGGAACATGCGCTACACGTGAATGGAAATAATCATAGTAATAATTATGCAGAGAGAATGCCATGATTTACATGTACCGTTATTAGTGCTGGCAAATGTCTCGGCGGAGGCGAGGGAGACGCGCGGGGAGACGAAGGCAGCTTTGCCGGCCGTCATGCCCGAGTCCTTGGACGTCCTTCCCGCGGACGCTGTCGTGGCTCCCATCATCATCATCGCCGTCGACGTCGTCGTCAACTCCTCATTATTCGGACTCAGGTTTCTGCTCCCGCTCCCATTAGTCCCATAATTAGTCCCATTATTGCTCCCGCGGCGGTACTGTTGGGGACCACCGCCGCTAAAGCCATGATAAGCCTTTGTCCCCAAGAAAGTCCGGCTCGGAATGGAATTGTTGAGGGAAGCGGAGTCGGACATGAGGGAGCGCTCCAACGAGGCCAAGTCACTGCAGTCCCAGTACACCTCGGAGCCGCCGTAGCTCCCGTAACTCCCGTAGCTCTCCAAGTCGGACGATAGGACTGAGTTGATGAGGAGGGTCGGCGGACTCACACTCATCCCCTCACTCATCTTCGCACCACCGTCGGAGGAGGCCATCGTGGCGTGTTATTGGGGTCAACCGGTGTTGACCCCGACTTTCCAACCAATGATACCCACCTCCCTTGTCACCACTACTCAAACGTGTCCACAATAATATAGCGGAGGAGTCACAATCAACGCCCAACGGAACACTACCGCCACTCAGTCAGTTTTCGATAGTCACTTTGACCCTTAAAGTCTCCCACACACACACACACACACACAAAGCCACGCTTGGACTTTTTCCGAGCTTTCTCCAGAGTTTTCCTCAATTTTCTCCCTGCTTTCTCCCAACTTTCTCCAGGGTTTTACTCAATTTTCTCCGTGCTTTCTCCAAACTTTCTCCAGACTTTCCCCAAGATTTCTCCAAAAATCCCCTTCGCTAATCCAGACGGAGGTTTTGTCTCGGCTTAATTGGAAAAGCCGCCGCCGCCGCTGCTGCCGCCGAGTCCTGCCACCCACTGGGGGATCCTGCACACATGCACTGTGAGGAGCGTCAAGGCTCCCTCCGGAGTCCGCCAGCCCGGCTAGCCATGTACATCCATGTAAATTTGAGGAATATCCGCCGATAGCCCGGTTCATTGGCCGTCCCCTGAGCGGGAGCTAAACAGGGCGTCCATTATTGGGTGATGATGAAGATGCGTCAGGTGAGGATGGGTGGGTCGAGTGGGTCAATAAGTGATGAGTCTGAGAGGGTGGGATCCGGGCTTGGAATGAGGATTTATTGAAGGCAGGAGGATGAAAGACATGATCTATGGCCATGTATGTGTAAGGAACAGCTGGGTATTTATATGTATATATACATATACATAAATATTTATATATATGTACACGTATATACACACACATGTATTTATATATTTTATACACAGATTCGGATTTATTTCCTAATTAAATCCCAACTTAATTCCATCCTTGCTGCGCAAACAGACTCACACACTCAGAAAGACAGTCCCAGACTAGAGAGCACTACATGAGAGGATTCAATCCCTCACAACCTTGGTCAGCCTTGATTGAACTCATGTGCTACTGCCAAATACCCATGGGAATGTCTCCAAAATATGCGTAGAAATACTTCGGGTGGACTGCCCACATGTCATGCTCATCAGATGTTCCCGCTCATGATGACAATCCGCACGGTAGCTCGATAATTGTCCGCCTCCAGCAATAATCTTCCACATCTCACCACGGCCCCTTACTTAAACGGAAAGTTGACCGCGAGGGCTCAGCCAGAGTCTCAGTATGTCAATGGTGAAAGTCCTCGGAAGGCCCCAACTCGATTCTCACTCAGTAGACTACGAAGGAAGGATCGGAACTTGCTCCGGTCAGTCTCGTCATGACCCGGGATGAGCCGAGGGGACCTGTACTGCCCAGTGGGTACAACTAACGCAAGGCGGGAATTTCAAACAGTTCTTCTCCCTCCTCCTCTTCTTCTTCTTCTTCTTCTTCTTCTTCTTCTTCTTCTTCCACTTCTCCTTTTTCCTCTGTATATCTTTTCAATGGAGATGAGCGGGCTGTTGGAAATGTGAGACACTAAATACGGGGGTGGGGAAAGTGGACACGTGGGAATCACGTGATACCTCCATCATGTGGTACAGGTGGGGGGTAGAGGCACATTACCAAATGATGAACCTCTTTTAAGGAGCAACTTTTTCACTATTTTCGGATCATCACCCAGAGGAGGAGGAGGAGGAGGAGCGACCGGAAGTGGGGATTAAGTCCTAAAAGAGCCTTAAAGCTAGACGCACATTGCACATGTGCAGAGGGCAGACTTCACTTGACTCGGGAACATTCCCCTCATGATGAACCCCTCAGCATGATTAGTATGCACGGCCGGAAACACACTACTACTGCGGCTGGATCAGCTGGTAGGAACGAGTGGAGTAGCACGGGCTTTTGATGAGTAGGCTCACTTGATGACTCACAGTGTGAGTGACTCACTCACCAATAATGAGCGGACTCCTGAGAGTGAGACTCAGACTTGATAAATAATGAGGAGGAGGAGATGACATGTAGTTCACTTTTCCGGTGGTGCACGAGGGGCAGGAACAAGTTGAAGATGATAATTATGAAGATGGTGATGTGATGATGTGGAGAAAACAGTAGTCGTCGTCGTCGTCACGGCCGCTCAAGATGATCCTTTTGTTCGAGGCAGAAAGGGATAAAGTGGGGGATGCTCCACAGAGAAGATTATAATAAAAAAATTACGAGTCACCTTCCCCGCCACTTTTTTTTGAACACGGTCCACTCCGCCCCACTGCATCGCCCCACTCCTGTCACAGGAAAAAGGCTGATATAAACTCGTGTTGTTTCCCTCGGATAATTTCACCTCCGGTGTAAAGTGGGGAACTTCCTCCAAGATCGTCGCCGCAGTAAATATAGCACTTACAAATTGGGTGGTTGTGAACCCCCACCCCCCCCAACCTCCACCCTGACGTCACGGCTCGTTGGATAATTCACTGGATTCTCAATGAGGAGGAGGAGGCGGAGGAGGAGGAGGAAGATGGACATGGGAAATATTTCCCATAAAAATCCACGTAGTCTTGATGAGTCAAGAGACGAGTGTGCGTGTAGCTGGAAGGCTGTGAAAGTGAATGCGTGTATGTGTGTGTGTGTGTCTGTCTGTCTGTGTATGTGTGTGTGTGTGTGGCTCAAGTCTAACTGACTGAGAGTAAGGATGTGGGGAACCTGCGCAGTGGAGACGGTCGAAGACTTTACAGGCTCCTTTCTCCCTCCGTGTAGGAACTCCTCTACGGATGGATGATGACGGAGGCGACGACCACCATCCCGCGATGGCTCTGACAACATGAGCTTTCTCCACGGAGAAAGTTACTACTACCATGCTCTCCGCAGGCTCTTGTGGCGGCAGCAGCGGCGGGCAGAGGGATTGAGCCACACATACATTTGAATTGTGCCGGTGCGGGCTCTTCCAGCCGTCCTCTCCCGCCACCCCATCTTCCCAACGTTTAGGCCGGAACAAAACCGGCTTTGACATAATGTTTTTCACCACTGGAGAAAGTCGGGGTTCCACATCCACACATTTCACCCGGTTCAGCTCCGATTCCCCCAAAACAAGAAGGCAAAGGCTCAGGAACAGCCAGATGAAGAAGAAGAAGAAGACTTGCTATGAAAGTCAGATGAATTTTAGATTAGTTTATATGGCCCTGCTCCAATTTCCCGGCACGGATCCTCCTCAGGGAAAATAATGTTCTTCTGTCAGATCCTGTCCTTTTTTTTCACTTCTCGCCAGCTCTCTCTCTCCTTTTTAGTATTTCCCCTCCATTCCGCCGGCGCCTGTATAGAGCGAAGCTGAAAGTGAAAGCTGTGTAGTAGTGAAAGCTCAAAGTGAAAGCTCTCAAAAGTATATGCCCTGCTCCACCATATGTTTAGCATATATGTATGTACTTATGAGTGTATGCACATACGCATATATGTATGCATGTATGTATGTATGCACATATGTATGTACGTATATCTACACATATGTATGTATGTATAAATGCATGTATGCATGGATATATGTGTGCGGGCGAGGGGGTTGGGAAGACGGCCATCTTGAGGGAAATGACGGAACGAGAGCTCATCCTGTCATCACACTTGATACCATGCATTTACATACATGACGGGATGAACATCCCGTCATATGAGATGAGATTCGCTCTGCAGCTTTCAAATATTCCGTTCTCGTATTTATCATGTGAGAGGACGACAGACACGGGGGTATCTCACCCCTTCCCAGCCCGCCTGCCTGCCAGCGCCGCCGTACAGCGACTCTGGTTGACTGCGCGAGAGGGGTAAGAAAAGCCCCCACGTGTCCCCGCCGCCGTAATATAGCTCCCATTGACCTATATACTGTTGGCCCACTTGCAAGTCTCCGTCCGTCCGGACTACTAGTTAGGGGTTGGATCTTCACTCCGACTTCATACTACAGATGATATAATTGGACGGAGTTACTACCACCCTACTACTACGAGCCTGGCTAGTGACTACTAGCCTACACTATCCGGTCGGGCTCTGCTCATTACATGACTCCGTCTGTGAGTGGGATGGGACGACCACTTCTTTTACGCACAGTGGAATTGAGAGAGAGAGAGAGAGAGAGAGTTATTTGAGGTCAAGTATGGCCATTGTGGAATATGGCGAGGGATAAATGAGACCAGGAGTCTAGTCTGGGAAGGGGCTACATGCTGTGTTGTACAACTGGAAGCGGGAGCTATTGTAGGAGGGACTGCAGTGGTAATCAATTACTACGAGTGTCCGGCTTAACTTGAACTACTGCATATATGAGGAGGAGGAGAAGAAGAGCGCATAACCGGTGCATAGAGGAAGACTCAAGTTATTTTATACTTCCCGCTAAATCCTCACTTCTGGTCCCTGGCCATTGGGAGGAAAGGTGGGACTACACATGTATGTAGTCAACAAATCTAACTTGTGATTCCCTTCAGAATTGAAATGGGACATGATTTACAGGCTACTTGTCCCAAAGCACGTTGGCAACATTTCTTTTTTGAACCTCCCTCCTTGCTCGTCGTAGCTCCGGGCAGTGAGGCTAAATTTTTCTCGTAGTTTAAGTTTCCGATTCACAGTTCCCCAGTAAAAGTAACTCGATTCATAAATGCGATTCACAGTTTGCCTGTAAAAACAACTCGATTCGCAGAAAAATGCAATTCGGGATTCGCAGTTCCGCGGAAAGAAAGACGCGATTCACGGGTACACTTGGGACCTCGCAATAGTAAAGTTATGAGTGCGCAATAGGCTTTAGCTTAAGGCCTCGGCTGCGTGGTATATTGCCATGAGCAAGACAAACATATACATATATATATTACGATTCACAGTCAAATTTCATGCCGAACATGAATCGGTAAAAGCAGTCACGGTTAAAAATATCGTGATTCATAGTTCGCGGTAAAAAAAATACGACGATTCAAGTTTACGAATCGTAGTGCGCGGTCAAAAACAAACGCGATTCAAGATCACGATTTACAGTTCGCATTCAAAAATAACACGACTAAAGATCACTATTCGTACTTCGTTTTCAGACTGAAACGCAGTTCACAAGTTCATGAATTCCCAACTCCAACATATTCCTTAAGGTGGACATTGTTGGGAGGCAACAATCAAATCTGCTAAGTATCATTTCCGTCGTGTACTTGGGGAAACACTACTGACTTACGAAGAGATGCCAAGGCTGCTTATTCAAGCTCAAGCATGTTGGTACAGTGATCTATATAGAGTGGTATGAGATAGAAGACTTCTACAAATTGTGATTATGAATTTTACAACTTTTCCCGCCCGCTTTATCATAGCCATAGGGTCTTCAAACCAAGACCCTCAAGTCACACCCATCACCACATCTTACCTCAGTCCGCTCAAAACGAACCAATGAAATATTGGGATAATCTTCCTCATCTCCTCTCACCTCCACACTCTCAATAAAAGGAAGGATGAAAATCCGAGTTCAGGATCGCGAAAATTTGTGAAATCCTTGAATAAACTGATTCGCATATCTTTCCATTCTACCACGTAATTTATGGCAATAGAACAATCCACGGATCCCACTCTCAGTTGTACAACCTTACAAAAAGGATACCACAAATCTTGGGCGGGGTTCCACCACCGATAATGGCTCCAAAACGTCAAGATTTAAACTTTGCGGGACGCCAGGGGGGAGAGAAATGCATATTTATAGGATCTTCCCAAACTAATTCTCTCTCGTCAGAGCATCATTTCCACTGCGGGGACCAAAGGTCTCCTTTTTAATCATATTATAGGAGATTTTGTGATCGTGAAGGCGTGTACGGTGCAGCGGCATAAATCATAGAATGTCAGGGCAGGGATAGTTGAAAACCCGGGGTTTTTTCGTCATGACCAGTTGTCACGCCGTCACACACACACATGGTATCACACACACACAAGCGGTATATAGAGAGTTACGGAGGAATTCCGGGACGGACTCACGCCGCCATCTACCCTCAACGGACTCTACCACTTTCACTATCGTACCGTAGTGCCGCGAGGCACTGTGAATGTGATTTCACTCCAGGATTTTCTATCCCATCCAAACAGTAATTAGTAGCATTAATGGAAATAGTCAGAGATGAACTTGTCATGGAGTGGGACGAAATTACCAGCTATTCAGCCCGTCAAAGTGACCGTGAGATTCGAACAGGGTAGAATGTGGAGTCCCACCCAGCCTGAACCATAGTGGAGAAAGCAGGGACTCAGGAGTGAAAGTTACGTGCGGAGCTGAGCGTCCGTGGTAAGGAACCGGAAATTATCACATAATGTCCCGCCCAGTAAACATCATTGAATTATTCCCTGGGTGAGAAGGCGTGTGGGTAGGAGTTGCCGTCATTCCACGGTGGAGCAGCAATATTGGTAGAGAAAGTGTGACTCTTCGGCACACTGCCGTTACGGGCAAGTAGTTTGATAAACTGTCTTTCGATAAAATGAATATTCGAGAACTCGGGCATAACCCTCGCCCAAGATTTACAGTACGTACGTCGGCTCCCGCACCCACGCACACGCTTTTAAATTCATCTTCATCATCACTATCATCCTTATCAGCATTTATCCCTCAAGAGCATTAATCATGACTGAGGAAAGTTTTCTGGTTTGAGTTAAGTGTTAGTGTAAAGATATGGAGGGAAAAAATGTGGAAGCATCCAATCCATTATTGGCTTCAGCCCGGACTCTCACACGCAGGCAATACACGGACACATGCTTGCATGAGCCAAATCCACCCATCCCAAACCCCCTCAGCCGTCCCTTCAAACTTTATGCCCTCGCAACCATAAAAATTTACACAGTTCCCCCGCGTGAAAATTAGGAGCTCTGAACACGTGGGGAAGGAGAAAGTACTAACGAGCACGATAGTATAATATACTATACAGTAAGAAATGAACTGCTGACTCCGGTAGATCTCATGTCAGTAAGTCAGTCCGTCAAGTCCGAATGGATTTTGGTGAATGAGGGGTTACTATTAGAGAGTAAATTCAAGAGGTTTCGACCTGAGTGACACGAGTACTCTCAAATTTTAGAAACTTTGGTACCAAACGATTCCTCTTGACGAGTACTTTCCGAATATACCAATG
>WJFA01004639.1:0-10382 GCA_009870155.1 Pseudobourletiella spinata
TTCCAAAATTAGCTGGATGGAGATATCCAGATTGAAACTGACGATTGTTCCTACAAACATCACGACCTGCTCCATAAACAACGTGATCAACTATCATCACGAAATGAAAATCTTGGTCGTAAATTTCGTTTTCAACATCGTGCTCTGTCCATGGCCTTTAGTAATCCTGTACCTCGACAAAGAAGGCCCCGCAGGTCTTGGTTGCAGTCCAAGCGCTTCTAATTTACCTATAAAATTCGGACCATTTTAGTTCAATAGTAACGATCAAATGTCAGAATGTACTGTTAACTAAATGGATTCGGATACAGAGAATGCCTTGGTTCTTCCATCTTTGTATGCAAACTACTTAGGGGCACTTAATTAGCGACGAGGACTTAATTGAAAGGAAAATATTATTGTTACGCGGGAAGATTTGATTTTCAGATGTCATTGGATGCTAATTGCTAATCACATTTGCACTTCTACAGTACGATGCTGACCACCAGACGTTACTCCCATCCTCAAAAGGAGAATTTCAGATAGATTCTTCAGATAGTTTTTGCAGACAGCCACTGCGTTGTCATGCAACCGTCTACATTACCTTGACTGACTGCACTCCGACTATTTAGTCAGCCAGTGTCACAGTATTTAACCAACGAAGAGTTGTTCGCGGTGACCTTACAGAGTAGTACCGAGAAGGCTCATCAAATGAATTTGAATCACTTGACAAAACCAGTTCAAGATGTTTTACCTTTTGCATCTCGAGTATTTCAAAACTGACGTTAATTCCCGCCGCTCGATGGTCCCTGATGAACCTATGGAAATGAAGCATAATAACGCGTGCTTCAATTGTTGTTGATGTGCATGGTTAATAAACAGTCCTGTGTGCATGTCCGCGGAGTCAATAAGTTGCAATTTTCCGTATCGGAAAGTCTACACTTGAGGGCCATTGGAAGGGAAAGATTTGGAGTTGTGCTCAAGGCACGTTGGATTAAGACCGTGTGTGAGCCTTGAGTGTGAGCACGGATCTATTGGGTTGAGTCGATGAGTGTAAATAAAAGATGGGAAGGTGGATGGTGTGAATGCGGCAATAATATTGTATCATCAATTTTTCAAATGTCGCCAATATTTGGCCGTACACGTCACTCCTGTTGGCAGGAAGGTTAACTTTAAGTTATTGTTATCGAGAGGGGAGAGTAGTGCTGCACAAAATAATAAATTAATATTAAAATTGGAATTTCGGAAAATGGCGCGTCCCAACAGAAGATCCAGTTGAAAAAACTCAATTATTTGAAGTCGTGTTAGAAAAGTACAACACACGTTTTGTACGAATTGTACAATTGATGGATTAACCATGCTGACACGCTCTTAATTATTTGACTGGCCTCATAAAAATTACCGTCAAATTAATGTCATCCGAATCGCTTTAATTTCAAACAATACTAGGCACTAGTATAGTCAAGAGTTCGCGAGGACGCCATGACACCCAAAGAATTGGGAGGTTGTCGATTCCAGATTTCACATAGCGGTACAAATTCCAATGCATATCCCTAGAGCACTACAATTTTTGGCACCTTTCATAAAAAATTTGTTTAAAAATCGATGGATTTTATGCCGATGTAGGGTCGATTCATCGACTATTGTTGTCATCCCTCGATCAGGAGAGGTTTTAATGGAAAAATTCAACGGCTTTAATACAAATACCAAGTGACATCACTAAGTATCAGGTCCTGGCAAACAGTGGCCCACCTGAATAACAATAATATTGTAGAACTAACATGACTTGAGTGTGGCGGAGAGCTAAGTAAACAAATACAACTGGCTTACTTTTACCGTGCAAAGGTTTCTGAATGATGGATAAGTGCCTTTAAGGTCGCCTGCACACTCCATTAAGGCTCTTGATCGTCTCATCACCAAGAATAATCAGGCACGATCATGAGCATCAGGAGAGACCTTTCAATTTCCATCATATTCTTCTCCTCCAGTCCCTCTTCAACTATTGTCAACTTTTTTGTGGGGAACAATCGAAGATCCTCCTTATACTTGCATGCATCAGCATAAAGGTCTTTTAGAATCATACCTGAAGAAGATGCTCAAGTCCAACGCAGTGATTAATACTACACATGTGCTTGAGCTGCTGAGACCCTGTAAAATGTGTGAAGGAAATACTTGATGATGATCCTGAATGTATGCAGTCCGTGTTCCCCCCGTGCCCAAATCCGCTGTGGGAGAGCGGTGATATGTGAGACTGGCGAGTCAATTAGCTTATGAGTTTTGATTGATTAGACACGGAGATGGTGCAAGGAGCAATTTGCGGCGTTGTAAATTACCCACGAGCACATTATCGGCCTTTCAGTTTACTCAGTCAGGTACGACTCTCCAATAGTTTGTTCGAATCCCCCAATTGCATTTTTGATCTCAAGTAGGCATTATCATAAGCATATATACCTTCAAGGTAGGAATGGTGATTATCATAGCGGAGTTAATTCCGTTTTGAAAAAGTGCATGCGTGTTTGCCTGTGAGTGTCTGTGTGTATCGATGTAATTTGCATTGTGGGGTGGCAGATGTGGTATTAAGTTTGTACTATAACATGTGTTGAAGGGAATAAAGATGTCGAGTGTCGCGTGAAATCATTTCTCATCCCTTTCGTGCATACACTTTGCACACAGTTTTCCAAGTGGAAGGTCAAACTCCTTAAGACGTTGAGCGAGAGTGAGTGCTAATTCTTAATTCTGATGATCTAACACACTCCCTAGTAATTATTATGCAATTAAGAGTCAGTCAAGCTCGATAATGTTAACATCTTCAGTGCTAACTGGAGTTAACTTAAGTTCTAATCAGTCAACACAGTTGAAAAGGAGTGTTTTATGCAGAGGATGTCCAGCTGTGTCGAAAGCAAATGCTCCTCACTTTTCCTAAATGCAGCGGCCAGAGCCAATAAAGAAAGGCAACTTACTCAACTTATACTATGGAGGTTTCTCGAATCAAACCCGTATTTCAACAAATGGGTAATACTTGCACGAGTATGTATGATTTTCAAACATGATTTTTATTGCCACTATGCATGACCTTAGATTTTGATGTTATTAGCGCGTTTCAAACCATTAATTATTATGCATAGGTGTTTATTTTCAATTCTAAGAAAAAGCAGAAAATATCGTGAAAACTCAACGACAATTGTCGCACGTATGAAGCTCCATCATAAGCCAATGAAAAACTTACGGAGACGTAGATAATCTGCAGAGAAAATCCTTGAATGTAATCAATAAATTGATCCGAAAAATTGCCAGTTTTACTCCTATATGGGTTCATGCGCAACATTATGAAATACGAATAGGACCATCCATTACAATTGCAGAAAGAAAATTCTCTAAACCTCATGTAATTTGAATGTGTTGAGCACGTTATATTGGAACATCATGACTTGGACATCAAGAGGCGATGATTCTGTCTATTTACACTGATATTGCCCACACGATGTCATTATGACATTGAATACTCCCATTGAGTTCGGATGAATTCGACTTTCAGTGTGTTAAAGTTAACATTGGGCAAATTTTACCTGGAGCTTTATACCCGTTTACAGCCCGGACGGTTTGACCTATGATCATGATTAATAGTTAGTGCAACAGGCCATGAAAATTTTGTAGGAATGTTTGGGGTCAAAACTCCAGTAATTTAAGAATGTAACATTCGATGACCGACTGCTGTATTATAATGCGACATTTAGCCATTAAAACCCTGACATTTATGCCCAAATTAAAATATCTGGACGAAATTACTGTTTGAATGAACGTCTATCTATACCTCTAATTTCTACGAGTTAGCCTGACGAAGTGCTGCCTCAGATAAAAATGGGCGAGTTTTAATTGCACTTTATGTCAATTCCTGTGAAGCTATAATCACTTTGATTATACTTCATTAAAATGCAAGATTCATTCAGAAGCCCTGTATATATTGTTGCCGTCGGATCAACCCATTGTATCAAGAGAAATTTTATTTGAAGGTCATTGATTTACCTGCGTGAGTACGGAAATATGGGAAGTGTAATATCACACATACAGCAGATAAAATCGGTGGCTTACAGTCATATGTCATCATTTACAACGGCGAAGGTCCTGAAACTTCAGATAGGACTTTCTGGGGTGAGATTATTTTGTTACCTTGGCCCAAGATAGCTCTTACCATTCATTCCGAGTATCCTAGTTTAAGGAGAAAAGGTACGTCAAAGGAAGAACTATCGGCGACAATTATTTTAATAATGATAATTTTCCCTCCCCTTCATATCTTCCTGTGGGGCCGATGCTTCACTCATCGCTGCATAATGAGCGGAGCAGTGCTTGATGGGATGAGCCGTAAATGTGACCGTTTAATTTGTTTACCTTTGATAATAACGTGGCAAAGTTAGTGGTATTTTTACTGGCTCTTTTTCAAATTCTCAAAGCTGAAAAACTGTGTAGTTTGTGCGCATTATAAAGTTGCTTACCTTGGCATCACTAACTTAATGCCTATAGTAGTAACAAATCCCAGAGTTGACTTTAACTTTTACCCCTCATCTTTGTTGCCATGTGTATGCTGTTTGAGAAAGTATACAGACGACGTGACAAGATCCGGTGTTAAATAGCCTGCTTTAGAATTGGACGTACAAATTAAGCAGCGATTTTCTGGGTGTATTCCTTCGCTACTCCTGTCGCTCGATGACGCCGTCTTCGCTGGAAATAAAAGTAGAAAGAGGTAAAGCTTTGATTGGTTATGTCACTCACGTTGTCGTGGTATCTAATGAAGTTGCTTTTCATGTGTAAGGTAGCCCTGAACCAGTGGTTTCCATCTTGTTTTCTGAGGAGAAGGAAAATGAAGTCTGCGTATAGCCGCCATTGCCAGGGATACGAGCTGTGGGATCGCGTACGTGATCATTATGAGGAACATGATGATGACGGACAGTTAGAATCATCGTCCGCGCCTCCACGCATCATCTACGAACTTTGTTCAAGCCAAATTGTATTTTGCAACCACGTGAGCCGGGAAACATTTTGCGTACTGCGTCAAATATCATGATTAGGACCTCCTTCGAGGCCGGGTGCCTTGAATTGAGCGTGCGGCAGGAGGATATGGTAGGAACGCTTAAGGAATAATCAATATTTGTTATGTGTTCTTAGGGATGAGCTGTGCTTTACTTGTTAGTTATTATATTTCTATATCAATAGAGTGCCTGAGGTTGGAAACGAGGTGCGAAGCAATTCTGCTGTATCTACAGATTTCCGCCGTAGTTTTTCTTTGCAGCCATTTTTTGCTGCTCGTTGGAAATGGCGATCCTAGTATTGTTATTTCATGTCCTTAAGCACGTCGTAAATTCTGAGGTTGGGTTGCTATTTGTCATTTGGTCATGGTTAATAACTTAGGATATTCGCGATGCTTTAAGGGTCTAGGTGTGGATTGAGGTATTATTTAAGGATACGGTTTCATGTGGAAGGAATACTAACTACTTTGGCTACTTTGCTTCAGCTTCAGCATGATTAATAATATATGCAGGGAATCAACCGATAATTGCCGATAACGTGACCATTGCGTTGCGGGTGCAGCAGTGTAATGCGGAAGGTACTATTTAACGATATCAGTGCTTCAAGTATACGCATATCATGTGTGTGGTGACCTCCAATTTTGCCAGGGTGCGGAATTAATTACGGTCCAATCTGAGCAATGCCTTAATCTTGTGATACAGTAAGGCAAAAAAGTGCAACACATGCATTCAAACGTTTGTTTTTTACTGTGCGAGATCTAAAGGTAATGAAACACGTGTCTTGCACAATGGCAAAATTTGGTTATGACGGTATGACGGCGCAAAACAAATTTGAATTTTGGGCCTTAAAAGTGTCTTTTGGACCACATTAAGCCGTCACTATCATTGTAGACTCAGCTCAGTAAGCTGAAAACTAAGATGTTGGACTACGAATCCATAGTTTTTGCCAGATGCACACAGGTGTAGTGGATTAAGTGGTCGCTGAAACTGTATACCCACTCATCAGACCGCACCGCACCTTTCATGTCTCGCACGGATTCCCATCCATACGCACAGACTGACCTCAAGTAAAGATGCCGACTTCATCACGAAGATTATGAAATCAAGCAGATCCTTGGCACGATGACATGATTTTTCCCGAAATTGTTGTCTTCATGCTTCTGAATCAATTATAATTATTAATTTCTGAAAAATGTGCAAACTAAAAAACAATTGTGAATTCAGTATTGCTAATTTCTACATAAGAAAAGGAAACGGCACGGCTCAGTCAGTTGGAGCCCATGCTGCTAAATAACCTTTCGGTTTGGTGGAGCACTTGCGTGCTCACTTTTACCGACATACATCAGTTTATATGCATTTGAAGGGGTAATTTTCTCTGAATAAACTATTCTCAAAGATCGCAAATGAAGAAGTAATAAGCTTGGCATAAAAAGGTGCGAATCTTCAACCTAAAGGTCACTGTCTTCATCATAGTTAATAATCTCATGCGGCTCACTTAGCACTACGTAATAATTAAACCTATGAGGAGCCACATCCTTTCTCAACATTTCAATGATTCACACAACTTCTTGTGCAAACTTTAATCCCTTTCTTTGATTTTTATTCATTTCCAATGTGTTCCAATACAAGCTAAGGGTTTACCTTGAGAGTCACTTCAACTCTTGGTTTGATCAACTTATTCCTGAAAATCCCATCTGTGGACTTACAGTTCCACCATTGCATTCACAATTCATGTGCCTTTTCAATGTATCAAATAAGCCCGGTAATTATAATATTACTTTGGTTGCAAGTGTGTACTACTAAAATGACATTAGCAGGCTACCATTTTTCCCCGTCCCAAATATGGATAGCAAAATAGGCTTAAACGTCATTAATTTCCAACCAACATTGGTTTATTTCTAGATTCGGTAGAATGTATTAGAGTGCACTTGAAGCGGCTGGCTGACGCTAACAGAAGTCAGATTTTCTCCTTTTCAACCCTTATAACTCCGGCTAAATAGCAAGACAATGATGGATCTTTTGAAATATGAGGAGCATAATGCAAATATCTCCGATGCGATAACGTAACTGAAGTTTATTATGATATGCCTCACCCCATTGGGACCGCATGCTGAACAGATGTAATGTATGCAGATGTTTGAAAATGTAAAAAAAGATCGATCATCCTCGTACGTCATCTTGCTACTGATAAACGAACAACGGAAAGGTATGTGTGTGTGAGTGCATTAGTAGACCATCTGCAATCATGGGAAACAAACAAACGGTAATGCACTCTCCTCCTCTCACCCATATAGTAGATGTTAAAAGTCAAGTGAGAAACAGGACTTCGGGAATCCCAATGAGGCACTACCGGAGACTGATTTGATAAAGGAGGGTGTAAACAATGGGGATTTTTTCCCCAGTCAAAAAATAAAGGCTCAACCAGTCGAGACCGTCTTCGTATAACTTCACCTCTGAGAATTACCTTCACAAAGCAGAGAAACCAATAACAATGAGCTCCAGGAAGAATATCAGACGATTTTCTAAATGGGTGTGACGACAAGAGTAATCAGATATTTCTTCCTGTCGCCCAAAGTAGTCTCACACGGTGTACGATGGCTAACAAGGCAGATGGACGACATGCCGGTATCAGACGAATAATCTATACCACCAAAAGAAAATAATTCACTTTCACGAACGATGATGATAACTGTGAGAGTTTCCGATACCATCCGGTATGTGTGATCCATGAATGTACATTAAGCAGATTTTCTGCTTCTCTTAACCGACAGGTACATCAGGTGACTAATAAGATGCTGCTAAATTTGGTAAAGCTTGTGGTAGTAGCAGTAGTGGCTTCTTCCTGCTGCAGAGCTCAGCACAAAATGGCCGCCGCAGTGACTGTCACTTGCTTCGAACAAATTGCTACACGAGTCATCACTTGGATGCATGGAATGGTTTTGTAATCCTGACTTGAGTCTTAAAAGTAAAGTCGGCATCACACCCCTCTCGAGTCGGTGAGATAATTAATTGATTATACAAATCAAAGGGCATTTCACCGCTGTAGATTTACTCCACGAGAGCTTATTATTATGCAGTTACATGGCGGTGCGAATGGGGATTGACTCATCCTCGCACAGGAAACACTGTGGTGTCGGGATGCACATTAATCAAAGTCAGACTGCGATTACCGCCGAGAAAATTTGAATTATATATTTTCTTTTTTTGTTATAGTGCAAGCAAACGGACGGATGGAGGAGGAGTGGCACAACACGTACAGTGCTTAGTGCCCCAAGTACTGTGGAGGAGGAACTTGTCAACAAAAACTGAACGGACGGATGTTGTGAGTTATGTGCACATGGCTTTTGAAGCAGACTAATTTCTTGTTTGTTTTTTATTTAATGAGGAAAGTGCGTAGACTTAAGCTACAAGTTATGCTTACGCACTCTGTAGTTGATATCAAAAGGGAGGGAGTCGTGTGTGGGACAGGTTGGTACATGTAATCGTGGTTTGGTTAGACTCTGTTTTGGGGTAAGTAGGATTACTCAAGGGCGGCATAATTTACCCGTTGGAAGATGCTGGCGTCGGCGGAAATGTAAGAATGGGAACGGTTAGGATGCGTTGTATAATAATGATGATCGTATTTGAGCTTTCGCAACCGGTTTGGTAATGGCTTTATCATTATGATGAAGAGTTATGAGGTTGGATGCCGGCGAGAAGGCTTGGTGAGCATGGTATAATTTTGTTCAGTTGTTGTAACAATTGATTGAAATGAACAAGGCATTTTTGCAAAAGTAGAGTGTCAAAATTTGAGGTGTGAAGATCACACCTCAAACGGCGGACCCGATGATGGAACATTAGATACAACTACGTCGTTATTACTACAAAACTTTGGCCACACGAACATTCATCTCAATATTAAAATTTGAATGTAATTGTACTGAGATGCTTCCTCAAGGGGCGTGTTAAGTGACTTTCTACATAGTATAATGGGGAGCAGTGAGCAGTGCACCGAAATCGGAGCAAGTCAAGCGCACCCGCATGGAAAAGCTGCTTTGCGTTAACAGCATTTATCTGACCAATCAAGCAACAGCAACAATGCCGAATTACATTACACATGTTTTCAAAACGCGTTTGGGATTGCCTTTGTCTAGCTGTATTAATAAAGTAATCTATTAGCAAAACTCTCATGGTAATGTGACTCCACGTAATAAGCTATTCGGGCTCTCCGTATTATCATATTCCATATATTATTTCAGCCAATCCAGGGAGGGCTTATATTAGTCACATATTAACTGTAAGACACAAGAGTGAGAAATTTTTTCATTGTAACTAGACAGCTATTTTTAAGATGAAAATAGTAAAGTTTTTAGCAAGGACTGAAACGGTGGCTTCCAATTTGTGACGCTGATTTACGCTGACACAAGCCTTCAGGTCGTTCGGGATTTCCCTTATCCAAAGCATACAATGACACCAGGTGGAGTGATTTTTACCGGTATTGTTCTATTTTTTAGCACAATGTACCTTTCCACCACTCTCACCATTGCACCAAATGTGCTGGTTTTTTATTTCAAGATGCATCTGAGTCTGAGTGAGAGAGCGTGGCAATAGTTTTAGGGCGTTCTAATTTTGTTTCTTATACTAGTCCCATTGGCTTCAAATTGAGGATTTTTATTTGATATGCCACTCTCACCTGAGTCGAACGTCTGTAGCTATTAGCTGACTGTTAATAGGAACCTAGCAGAATATTCTCTGAACCTACGAAAGGCCGGGCTCCAGCGGGAGCCACTCAAACCCTTTTCTTAGAGGTTCTTCAGAGATGCTTGATGGGAGCTCAGGAATCCCAATCGTTGCCTAGAGGACCCGGACGAGGTTGAGCTAGACCCATTAGCATGTGGGAAAACCTCGGCGGTTCGAGTTGACTCCATGATCGTGCGGGGATCCTCTGGGGAACGGTAGGATTCAGGGAGGGTTCAGATGGCGGGACCTGACCTGTTGTGGGTAATGGCCTGATGTTGTTACATAGTTTCCTGTAACAATGTAGCTTCAATGCAATTAGCACGTTTTTGGAACATGTGCACGACATTTCTCAAGTATTTAGGGATTTGAAAATTCGCAGATTTTAAGTAATTTTGATATCTAGTCCCGAAATTAAGAAGAAATTATTCAAACTACAGTTTCAAAATCAACTACAATTGCCCTCCGTGCCATCCGTACTAGAATGCCTTAATTAATATGAATATTACCAATATTTTGCCTCATTCCCAATGTTCATCATCATCATCAGCAAAGTGTAAAAATCTAGGCTCATTCATTTCATTTTGGCTCAGGTGACAGGTTAAAATACTTCATAGTGAGTGTTTGCACGTTTATGGATCATGCAAGCAAAAACTTTACCCCCCCCCT
>WJFA01004640.1:0-10382 GCA_009870155.1 Pseudobourletiella spinata
CACACACACACACACTTAAACTCACACATTATAATTGTCCACATCCTTCCTTCCTCATCCGTCCCACCCAGGAGCATGTCGACCATGTAACTCCCGAGCCATCAACTCTGGTGGCATGAGTCGTCATAGGCACTCACTAACGTAGTATGGTGGCGCGCAGAATAAATTTGAATTTTTCTTCCAACACATAATAGGACTTAATACTACCTGACGACCTCCCTCGTATCTCACATTCTACAGAGTTTTACTACCAGAGAGGAATAGTACGGGAAATATCAGTTTTCACATATGCACTGCGTACGCAAGCCGAGGAAAAATGCCACCTCAAAAGTGTATGACATGAGCGCTTGACATGAAACTCAAATGAGCTCCCACTTGATCATTTTCTAGCGGGCGTCTCTGCGTCCTCTATATGCCATCCGACCATTCCCAGTCAAACTGGATGACTGCATGCGTGATGAGCGGTCTGCGGTATTGTGGACGGACGTTTACCTGACACTCCACGTGCTTCCTCCGGCACGGTGATCGGAGGGCCATCCTCTGTGCACTTGTGTGTCCGCACCATATACTTATCCTACCCCGGCCCTGTCGCACTGGAGACTGTCTGCTAAAAATTCAATTGAAAAATGTTCCAAATCATAGGTCTGCCTGCGCCCTTTGGTCCCTGCACCATCATGGTAAACCTCTCCATGGAGGATCCGTATGTGGGAAATTCATATATTTTCCACAAATAATCCCCTCATTTGACAGGGAAGTCAGGTGTGTTTAGGTACGTAGTCCTTAGCCCGAACGGGATCCAGCTTACATAACCCAACCCCGACCACACCCACCCATTCATTTGGAACGGGAAAGGGAGTTATTACCATGGGAATTAAGCTGGCTCTGGACTCTAATGTTCCTCTTTCCTGACCTCACCTTATATTTTCCCACTGTGAAACCTATGGGCAAAGGGCATGGAGATCTGTTATGGAATGGTCTGCTGGAAAAACAAAGAAATTGTGGGGAATTTGTAAGACAAAATAATTTACTCAACAAGCTCGTTGGGTATACTTTGTTGGTTGTGTCTCCTATGCAGGGTTCCGGACGGTCCACTTTATGTGTTGGGACACGAACCGTCGTAGTCCGTCCGCTCATTACTGTCTCATCTGTTTCATGTTCCATGTCAGGTGGCGGAGGGCAATGTTTAATTTAGTGGCCATTTTGGGATGGATCCACGCAAGTAACACTGGCGCTGCTATCGTGCAACTTATAGTGGGCCAAAGTTGAACTGCGTATCGAAACGGAGTGTATTTTGCTACATTTTGATTTCTACAGCGACGTATTACCTTTTTCTACATATTCCCGTCTCGTATTATCTTTCTATGTTACAATTGCATGCGGCCAGGTAAACTCACTATTGGCTTGGTAACACAGTCTACATAAGTTGAATGGCGTTAGCGCACTTCAATTGGAGCATAGTATTTTGGGAGCTGAGAATTTCCATCTCCAATAATAGGGAAATTAGAGTATTAGAAATGTTGAAAAATGAGCAGAAACTCCGCCATTGCCACGACCCAATAGTGCAAAGTATAACCTGAAGTATTTGACAGGGGAACTAATTTCGTATTCTCCGCATCATGTGACCGAGAATTCCGAGAGGTCGTCATGAGCTTAATGGCGGCGGGATGATAGCCAGACGGTGAGTCTCTGCCTCTATGTGTGAGAGAGAGGATTGGAAAAGGCACAGGACGTTTTTGGCGGATGATTTAGTGACAGCGTCCGTGTCAGGTCCGCTTTTGTTATGTTGATCAGTGAGGCTCGTTTACTCCTGCGTCAACTGGTTCCCGACCAATTGAGTCTCTCGCGCGCTATCTCTCATTGCGTGTGTACATGCTTATATGTGTGCGTATGCGCTCGTGGTGTGTGTGTGTGTGTGTATGAGTTTTTGTGTATGTGTGCGACTACGTGTATCTGTGTGTGAATAAATGGCGGTAACATCGTGTTTTCAACCTCATACATGTATATACATCCCTCCACTACAATATTGTACGACCATCATGAACATTCCTCGGAGACTCCAAAAATTCATATTCAACCACACTTTGGCCGTAATTGCTTTAAATCATTCGCATTCCCTCCGTCAGCTCCCATCCTATAAATCTAATGCGCTCACAGAGATGCCCCCGCATGTATAACGTGCTAACTGGCTCCTACTACCACTACTACTACTACTACCTGTTCCTCTCTTATTCACTAGCCTCCGTGCCGGGCCGTATTCCATAGTGCACCCAGACTCACACGGCACTAAATTCTAAATTACTACCGACCATTTAAGGGCAAATGCAATGAAAAGACAGATTTTTGGAATCCAGTTGGCAAGGGCACTGCCCAAAAACTCGATACCAGGAGCTGGCTCGCATGTAATAATTTCCCTATTGAAAATATCTGCCCCTTAACTTACTACTACAGGAGGTTTTCAATGGGAGGATACACCCAGGCGAAGATCCAACATGGTCCTTCCTTCCTTCACTATCATCATCAGCCAGGAGCGGAATGACCCTGGCCTTTGAAGAGTCAAGCTCTATACCTTTGACTTGGGGGAATGGCTGTGGAAAAAGGTGGACAGCAGGGAGCAATCCCTTTTTTTACCACGCTGCATCCCGCCGCTCCACCTCATTACAGGCTTGAGGGAAGTGAAGCTGCTGGAGTCCAGTGCGTCCTGTATGAAACGTGGAACGGAACGGAACATCTCCAGCGTGGTTTACTGTATGCCGGGGAGAGCCGTGTCCAGTTTCACAAAAGCAAGCCACTTATGTGTGGAATACAAAACGGGCTTATCACACGGAGTTTGTGTAAGGGTCGATGGGATGTCTTGATTCCGTTCTATATGCTGCCTCGGACGAGTCTATACTTGGTTCACATGGTTTGCCCGCTATCTCGGTCGATCAAATCTATTGAAAGGAGGAGCGCGGCAGTGGGGGAATCTATTCAAATTAGATTTCATATCGCGACGGCCAAAGTATTTTAAATTATGATGGACCGTCCAGCACAGAGCGGCTGGAGAAATGGCGGAAATGACTTTCCATATACACACAACAGGGCTAGTATAGCAGCTGCGGCGGTGGACCTTATGGAAATTCTGATGTGGTGAGATTGAGGGATCTCAAATGGGGACGTCAGTCTCCTCACTCTTTACAGGCCTATTTCCATCTCAAGACCTTCGTAGGCATGCTAGCAGACAAACAATATGCTCACGGCTGGATTACGTGTGTGACATTGGCTCCGAGAGTGGCAGGGTACAGCATGTGTCAAGACCTTCATACACATACATAAACGTAATGGAGTGACGCAAGACGGCGCTACCTCAAGTCACTTCAGTGTGTGTGTGCGTGTGCAGCTTGGAGTGCTTATATTGTGCATCAGCCATGTGAACGTACATACGCATTTATAATGTCCTCCGGCCGGTGTGCCTCTAATATGAGTTTTTATTAGAGCCCGTCAGGCGACTGCCGTGCCAATTAACCCAGCGGGGAACAACATGTTTTCCTAATTACGTATTCTCACTCGTCACATTTTATGGACTTTTGTGAAATTTGGCGAAAAATTGAGGGGACAGCTGGGCCTACAAAGTGTGGTCAGAAGTGATGGGTGGCAACTGACAATGCTCATACCGCGACCGGCCAAGTGCTACTGCCTGGTCTGGGAACTGACCTTGGGAATACCTGTTTTAATTCTATTTGATCAAAGAGGAGGAGGCAATCACACGTTGAACGGTGTCATTGCCATGAAATTCCCATGCGGGAATAGCTATAGAAGGAAGAGAGGAAAGATGACGGCTGTGGTAGAACTCACTCAGCCAGTGTGTGCTGAACACTGAACACTTGGGAGGCCGGCGCGTGTGTGCGTGTGTGAGTGCGTGTGCATATGTGCTTTCGTGTGTACGTCTGTGTGCTTGTGAAGCAAGTGTTGAAAGGTGAAGGGAAAAATCCGAGGGAGTGAGCCACCCAGCATGTCATTTATCATCGGAGGCGGGGGACAAGCTAATATAATGTCAAATGTCAATGGCGATTGGGGAAGAAAGAGTGTGGGGAATTGACACTTTACATTAGGAGAATCGCCTTAAGCATATCATTTTATGGCAGGAGAAATATCTCCAGCCGGCCGACACACATTTCCTCAAAAAACACACACTCACAACTCGAGTCACACGGACGTTCGTATATACATAAGTTCAAAAAATGTGGCCCTGCGTGAGCACACAGCTTCTATTCGAGGTACTGTGAGCCAGCTCACAGTCAGATGGCCATCTCTGTAAGTAATTGCAAAAAAGTGCACAATTTCCCCCTTGATATCCTCATATAAAAACCGTATTAAAGCCACATATTAGGGAGTTGAGGCAGGGAGCGGGACGAGGAGATGTATACACTCTCGGCACTGGTGGTAAGAAGCGCATGAATCTCATTTTCCTCGGCCTGTCTCCCTGACGCGAGACTGTGAGCGAGAGAGTCGGGGGAGGTCGACGGAAAAGATAAGCAAGCAGATGGAAATAAGTGTCAAAACGAGGCAACTTATCATAGCTAAAGGGAACTATAAAATGTGTTTAAGGAAACGGTTTATTATCATAAGAGATGGAATTCCCCCCCCCGCAAGTTTGAGGGGCAAAAACTCACAACTCCGACCTGATCATTCAAGTGTGGAGAGCACTTTGTGTGCTGTGCAAAAACGGGGAGGAATTTAAATGCAGATTTCCGCGTCCGGGCGAAACATGATTCTGGAGTGCACATCAGAGAGGGTGAGTAGTTCATATAATGTGCAGTGTGCATCTTTCTTCACGTTTTGTACGTACGTATTTATGTGTGGTATACTATGCATGTGTTTATGCAGCCATGATCCAGTGTGTGTGTACGATATACTATGGCTGTTAGAGTGTCAGATGATGATTTTTTCGCCCACAGAAATCTAATTATCCGCCTGAAGATGAAGAGGGCGGACAGGGAGCTGGATGTTGGGTCCAGGAACTTGGTGCTGGAAGTGGTGGCGACGGTGATGATGACGATGGAGGCCAGATTTAGATTTAGATTCGCTTAAGATTAAAATCCAATCCCAATATGCTGGAAGCTATCTTCCGCCCAGATTCCGGGTGTGAGACTGTCGTGTGAAGAGGAAGGGAGGCTTATGGCATGGCCTTTTGTACGGAGGGGAAAGCGACGCGGAACTCTGGCGTGGCAGATGAACCAGATATTCGTTTGTTTACAGTTTACATGGTTCGACCGAGAAAGGGCTCCGCTGAGTGAGGCCACAGCGGTCCTGCAAGTAAAGGCTCACTTCGAGCAGAAATAGTGCATAGTGTGGCTTATGCAGGCATCATGGAATGATACATTTGGTCGTTGCTGATACTACGTAAGAAAGTATGCATGCACACACGTCGTAGGCATACAAACCATCACACGTGCAGCCACGGACGTATACCATATAAGCAAACTAGCACACACAAAGACACGCACGCACATCATATCGTATGACCAAAATATCACACACGTTCACGTAAATCACAGACAAGCAATCTGACCCGCACACACACACACACACACACAGATCCGCACATACACGTACTAGCACACACGGCTGCACTCACACATAGCATACAATCAGATTCGCACACATGCAGTCGTGCACACGCATCATAGACAAGCTAACTATTACAAATATAGACGAGCACACGCATAGCATACGTGCAATCTTGCACACATATGGGACATGATTGTACACGCACACCAGCAGCGCACACATACATGTGCACGCATTGGACGGGCGCACAGCCGGGAATCGGCCAAGTACATGCATCTACATACTGTAGGACACACTGATCATTTGCAACCCCACACGATTCCCAGCCCGTACACGCTGCATATCTGTCCACCATACAACTCCCCACACACACACGCACACACGTGACATTAGCCGCTTCCTCAGCCTCCATTGAGAAGCTCCTAGACATGCTGAGTACCCCACCGAGTCCCCTCCCCGCAAAATCCCCCAGAAACACACATAAGCTATCACAGAGTTTTGAGCGGAATGATAGAAGCCAGCCCTGAAACACATTAAATATAAATTTTCAGATAGGATCAAAAGGCTGCTCGGCTGTGTCTGAGTTGATTAGAGCCGCTGCCGCTCTCCACCCGCCGCCCTTCCCGCACTACCCTATTTTCTCTACGGCAACTAAATCTAAATCAAATTTTCCCCTGACTAATGGAGCCTACATATCGCAGCGACGACTATATACATACAGTCCTACTACTATTACCACACTACTATTGCATCCTTATTTCCTCTAAGTAAAAGCGTAGCTAATTACCCGGGACACAGATTAAGCTAGCCCGAGTCTTCTTGGCTCCGGCGTGTGGTAGCATTTCCAAAGCCATTCCCCGAGCTCTGGCTCTGGCTGCTCTCGGAAAAATCTGTCCTCAGGGGAATCCTCTATCTCATCCACAGCTTATTCCGTGAGCCCTCATTTTTCCCATAGTATATTATCCCTTCTTCAGAGAACTCACACCATGGCACATACGCACCCTCACACACACACACACAGACTGAAATGTATGGAAACTACTCATATCTCTTCATGTAACCAATATATATGAGATAATTCAGCATAAAAACTAAGCCGGGGATTCTCCATGCCTATTTAAAGGCTCATCCTACATGGGAGGACCCTCAAACTCTCCCCTTTGATTACCCTCCTACCCGCGCACTCCTTTGGTCACGGATCAGATCAAAGGGGTACGTGCGAGCGCACACACACTTTTGGCACGGCAACACACATGCTCTCCTGAACATCCTACGTGGCAAATTGGCTGTTCCATCATGGAATATGCGTGGAGGGAAAGACATACGGAGGCCGGCCTGTTAATTGCCTTCGTTAAAATGCACTTCATCTGATGTGACTGCAATAAATCCTGGGTGAATTTTTCCAAAGTTACTCACTACTTACTACCACGACTATATACTGCAGTCTCCCTTCATACTAGTGGATTGAATGCGTGAATGTGCTCACAGTAATCCCCTCCGACGGGTCTCACTTGAAGATTTACATTTGAATTAGAATTGTCGCTGCTGCCGCCGCCACCGCCGACGCCACCACTGCACTACCACGGCTCCAGTCAACGTCCTCCGTGCCACACACGGCACGTACACTTTGAGCACAATAGGAAATGCTAGAGAGTATAGAGTTGTGATTCCATCCGAAGGACTTGGGTAAAAATCCCTCTTGGCAATAATTAAGGAGCTCATATGCAATGCAAATGATTTGGCAGGGGAATATACACACAAACGCATACGCACGTTAGAGGAACACAAGCTTTGAACTCTTTCAGTTGACATTGACTACTTCACGGTAGAGCCGGTAGCAAAGCAGGCACTGTACGTATGGTGCGTTAAAATTAAACGTGAGCTCAATCTGTCCACTCACTCGTCGTCGCCTCCAAAAGCTAATCTCCGTATATTCTTCCCCCCATTTAGCTCGACAGGAGGAGTGTACAGTAGTAGGGAAGGGGAAAGATGCTGGGCCGCGCACCATAACTTGAACAGATTCCCCCGGGGTTAATCGACTCTCTTACAGGGAGCCAGAAGGGAAGTGCGGCTTGGAGACTCCATTTAATTTACGAACGAGTTCATTTTCGAGCAAATATTTTCCAGGAATTTCCAACTATATGGAACGTATACGGGGTGGATAAAGTTACTATGGGATAAAGTTGCGAGTCCTATCCCACACCCCGCCCACTCGGCGGGATTTTGAGTTGAAAGGCGGGTGCGTGGGTATGTGTGGTGGTGGAGCGGTTTTGTTTTTACAGCTACTGCCGCCGGGCCGTCAGTTTTATATATATATACCTTCCTTTACCAAAGACACCCACACACAAACCGCCTGCCTCGGCCGCGAGGCCTGACAAGGCGGCAGAGTTGAGGGAAGCAATTAAATAATCTGAGCCATCTAGTACCACTGCTGACGGTCATAAAAGGGACTGGCTCAAATTGATTAAGAAATGAGGGAGACGATACGGCTTTTAGGGGTCTCATTTGGCAAGATTGCAAAACCTGGGCGGATTATAAAAGCCGGCATGTGCGTAGGGAGCCGTCAACCGCCGCGCCGCCATATCGTATCCCCGCGCAGTTTCCCATCTTCAAACTTTCCCCTCCGCCTCTTCTTACTTCCATCTGAAATGAGGGTAATTAAAAATAAAATGCTCATACTAACCATCCCACTGTGACCAACCCCCGCGTTTCCGCCGAGCTCAGCTGATATCCCAGGAAAATCCGTGTGTAATTCTCGGCCGAAATTGAACTCTACAGTGAGAGGACTTTGTGCGAGAGGGAATCCAGTGGATGAGAGAATATCATTAAAATGCGAGCCAGCGTATATAAGCAATGATTAACTTTGTCGGTAAATTCACTCCCTCTTTCCCCCTCTGTTTACTTTTAGTGGTCAAGTAATAATTTTTCCCGTGGAACTTGTTTGACGGAGACATATACTGCACGGCGTGTGCGTGTATGTGTGTATAAATGTCAGTGTAATGTGTTTGTGCTGGTGTGTGTGCCAAGCGAGTGTAATTTGTGTGCATGAATATGTGTGTGTGTGTGTGTTAATGAGAGTATAGGACTTCTGAAGATTGTGTGTGAGTATGTGCAAATGCGAGTGAAATGTGTATATGGGTATTGTGCTTGCGAGTGAATGTGTGAGTGCGGATTATACGGACATGTGTAAGTGGTAGTGGAACGTGTCCATGGGGGCTGTGTGCTGACGTATGTGTGTGTGTGTGTGTGTTGAACCCAAGGATGTTCCTATTGGTGCTGGGAGCATATTTCCCAATTAGTAAGGTAAAGTCCAGCGAGCTAATGATGTGAGTAAATTTGCATCTCCTATCCTTCCCAGCTATTACAGCGAGTTTGTAGTACAGGCCTCAAACATGTGTTTCACGATAGTGGTGGCGACTGTTGTTACTTCCATATAATTCCAACTTATTGCACAAAGCACAGGGTATAGACGGTCTTCTGCAATATATTTTACACGGAGCTCCGAGTCAATCACTGCACTGCTACTAGGCGTACATGTATACGCATACGTTGGAGCTGCTGACGACTCGTCAGTTGTGCCCTCTTATCTGATGATGACGAGCACTGGGCGCTAATGACTGACCGTTGTTTTTGCTACCGGAATGAACTTGTGGCGACAGCAGTAGTAGCCGAAGTTTGTACGCGTATAGTTGTGGCAGGAATTTATCGTTGGAGGCTCATGCGTTATGGATGAAAAAATACCGGTATGCATTGCAGTCTGATTTGGCTCAAGTTATGACCGACATAAGTCGCTGGAAGGTGCGAACGGAAGCCTTTTCCATAATACGTGGGCAAAATCCATTCCAGTATTCACTAATTTTTACAGCCCAGCTAATTACAATTTGTCCTACCAAGTTTTACCGATGCTATTTACAGATGATATAATTAAATGTGTAGGGATAATCCCAAATCCATTATTTTTACAAGCGGCGTTGACGTCCTGCAAAATACGATGGACGACACTTCCCACTCCCGCACTCCCACACGGCATTACAGCAGAATGGTGCGGGATAGCCTGAGGGGCTGACGTAACAAATCCCTGTATTTTCTCTAATTTGTTTCCTGCCGTAAGAAACACTTAATTTAGTTAACCAATTAACGAGCAGTGTACACTGAGAGTACGCGGTCGCCGCTGGATCCAGTAATAATATGCATGCCGCCGTCCTTGCAGTTGTTGTATTATGGAGCCCATCCGTGGCGGAGTGCATGGGATTATTCCCATCTCTCATCATTAGAATTAGCTCGGAAAGAGCCCCAGGCGGACACCTTCCCTTTCTTCACCAAAGTCTCCGTTCTTACGTGCAGGATGCCCCCATACATGCACGTCCTATGCTTTGCTCTTCTGGCCTCTGGCCGACTTGATACCAACCCCCGGCCTCTTTTAGCATACTTACATAGGCGAGGCACTCCCCGCAGTACGTCTCCCACCAGCAGGTTTACCATATGCACGCCATCATATGTACTAGGACGAGATGACAGAGTGGCAATGCATGTACCCTCCTGACTACAGTAAGTCCAACATGAAGACGGTATATATGCAGGGGAGAAAAAAGAAGAGTGAAGGAGTTGAAGGGATTGAAATGGTGGAGTAATTGTAAAGCCTGGGATTATAAGGCCTTAACTCAAGTCTTGTTAACGTCACAAGGTAAATTATCCACACAATCTTAAGTCAAATACCTCCTTTAAAAGTAACCACAAAACTCATGGATGGACGCCGAGGGCGCACCGTATGCATGTCCCCGGTGCACAAAGGAGAGTGGGCATTCCAGCGTACAACCACCACCATCACACGTTAC
>WJFA01004641.1:0-10379 GCA_009870155.1 Pseudobourletiella spinata
GTGGGAGCCTGATTGATCGTCATGCTCTTTTCATCCTATTTTATTTTCGCTCATATAATTTAGACTGATTGATGGGAGGCGGGCTGTGTGACCATACAGTAGTGGTGCGGGTCCTACTGTGGTATATAGCGCTGTGGCGACCGCAAGGAGCCAACATGGCCCCCTTGGTCGATTCAGTGACAAAGTAAAATGTCATGTCTTCTTCCTTTTGGTCGATGTTTTCCCGTACATTGAAATGTTGACGATGATGTGTGCCCTTCTACTTTTCCACGTCCCCGCATTTCTTCGTCCCCCCACCCCGCCGCCGAACATACACACACAAACGCTGGCACACCCATACACTCCTCTCCCACCCTCACTTCCCCTGACTTGACTTCCACATTCGGGAATATTTTTATCCTTTCATCCGTATAGTACTCTTGTAACGTCTTTTCCGGCTCCGACTTATTTTTCTTTGACTTTTCCGTCTCTTTTGGCGGAGCGTCCTTCTCTAACTCTTCCACTACGGGCTATGTGGACCGCGCGCGTGTGTGTGTGTGTGTGTGTGTTTTCAACTGTCTGGCCTATAGTTGAGTCTATAGTGCAGCCATACTTCTAGGCAAACATACTTATACATAGCGGCCATAGATAGATAGACACACAGGAAGGACAATATATACGGGAAATACATGTGGAGAGAAACAAGTAGCCCAGAAGGAAGTTAGAGAGAGAGAGAGCGAGCGGAGAGCTGTCTTGACTGAGATGAGATGGGAAATGGGATCTCGAGGAGGTCTCCTCTTTCTCGCATTTTTCTCATTTTTTCCTCGTCCCTTCTTTTCAGCCTCAGTCTCCACTCTGACAGTCTCCTTAGAGCCTTCAGCCTCCGTTTCCTCTGTCGTATTATTCGTCGTCGTCCTTCGAATAGTCTCCAACTCGCTCCCTTGCTCTCTTCTTCGTCTCCGTCTTCCTTCTCCTCCGACTCGCATCACTGATCTTCCTTATGCTCATTCGGGTCATGGTACAGCAGATCGGACGCGGGAGAGAGGGATATGGGAAAGGGATGTCCACCCAAAACTCTTCGGTGGTCATCACACGGGGAGGCCTTGATAATTTCAAGTTTGAATTTACCCGCGTGGAATGGAACCTGTAATGGAAAAAGCCAGATTTGAACTTGCGTACTTACGGCATGAAATTCCATGGAAATTATATACATAAAAACTACACAATGGAAACTCCCACTAGATTCGGGTCAGACTCTGGCTGGGTAGAGCTCTGACAGACACTGACATGCGCACATGCACGTATACTAATAATAATTATAATTATTAGAGTCTCTAGAAGTTTTGAGGATACATGACATCCATCAGTTTCGACTGTAGCCGCATTGATAATAATAATAATAATAATAATAATAGTAAAAGCTATACAGTTATTAGTATATAAAACATAGAGTTGAGCCCAACGTGTGACGTGACGCAAACTTGAGTAATAAATCAGTTGTCACGTCAAGCTGGAACTAGCTACTACTGGGGATTCACATCACATGCAGGAGTGGTCGTAGTTGTAGGAGTGTAGTAGTAGTCAGGGCAGAGTAGTGCACTAACCCGGGTATTCCCTCTACCCCAACCCGTATAGCAGTACTAACTTGTAACCCCCCCCCTCACAAAGAGCTTCACACACAAAATATACACACGCCTGCACACAACATATACATACATAAACATACACACACGCTTGCAAATGGGGAGACAGACAGTAGCAAGGAAATGCTATCTTTCCATTATCTGACATTTGTCTCACCCCAACATGTAATATGTACTGGGAAGAACCTTCCTATGTTTGCAGTTCGTTATTGTAGTGAATTTTAGACTCCCGTTTCCCACTACACTTTGCTCGGGTGGATGTGTATGTATACTCCGAGTATGAGTATACATAGAGCAACTTAGTCATCATCCATGAGGCAATCCATCTATCCAGTATCCCAACACCCTGTCCGTCCTCCTCACGCACACAACCCAATACACATACGCATACATATCCCATGGAAAGATCAAGTTTGAGTGCTCCTTCTTCATCAGTTCCACATCTTCTCTATTCCGTCCGCATTGCATGGATTTCATGCTCCGGATTCGGTACTTTCATTTCCCTCCTCAGCTCCATCTTCTTCTCCTCCGTGTGTAGCCACGCACTCACATGCATATCACTCCCTTCCTTCAACATGCATTGGCTTGGGAGTAGCATTGCGATTGTGCATGTGTGTGTGTGTGTGTGTGTGTTTGAGTGTCTGGTTGGTTACTCCGTCGGATTTTTTGATTTATTTTTCACGCTCACAGCTCACACAGACATTGGCATTGAGCGATGACGTCATCTTTTTTATTCATTCTCCTCCCCTCAAGTACACACACACACACACACGCGTATACCTTCACACATACACGCACACACACACATTCATACCTTCACACATACGCGCACACACACAATACACACAGACGTATGCCATCAACCAGCACACACACACATTCACATACACGCACATACATACACACTCCCACGTACAAATATACACATAAACAGTCGCGCTCACATATAAAAATACATCTACACATTCACACATACAGATAAATGCACACACCGGCACACACTCCCTCAGATCAGCGCACGCACAGGGAGTCACTTTAGAAATGTACAGGAATGCAGCGTACGTACGTGCGACTGCGGGAAAAAATGAAAAATTGCACCCATTGCATGGAGACGCGTGGAAGAAAATCTAATTAACATGAAAACATTTTTGGGAAGGGACGTATGATGAGGTATGTACCGTACCCCACTTACAATATATATGCCTCCAAAGGACTAGTTAGGATATTGGTGATGGTGGCGGTAGTAGTCGTAGTGGTACAGCATGGATAAATTACCCTCAGGCCTGTGCTATATTTCTCGCTCCATTTAGGATCAAAAGTGGTAGTCAGAAATTGGAGTGAGCCTTTCCACGGGTTACTTATGCCTTCATGCTGCATGTAATTCCTCAGCTATTTATGAACTCTGACTATCTATCTATGACTCTGAGTTGATGCAAAAATCTGAATAAGTAGGGATTTTCACAGGAGAAACGTACCTCAAGTGTGAGAAGTACAAAGAGTTCGGGAATGTCCTCTGGGAGGATATTCCGGCGGGGAAGTAGCAGTGGTAGTATGGCGTGGCTAGAACGAGAGCGGGAGGGATAGTGCGGGACGGAAAACAATTTTTTACTGGATGAAGTAATTATTGTTTTTCACTTCTCCACTGAATGGATGAGTGAATGAAAAAGAGGAATGAGACTGGAGAAGGAAGACGAGAGGATGTAGAGGCTGGAGAGGAAGACGACGAAGACGAAGACGAAGGAGAAGCTCTGGAGAGGGGAAAAGTTTTTGGCGGAGACGAAGATGAAATGGTGGAGACTTGTAAAGGGAGAAAAGAAGAAGGAGAAGGAGTGGAAGGACGACGACGAAGAATCAGGAGGGAAGGAGGAAGAACAAAAGGAGGAGAATAAATGGCCGAGTCAGACTCGAACTAATGTAGGTGCAGTTCAAAGGAAACGCTTTATAAATCATTGCGAAAAACGAAAACTATTTTCTACCTCTTGCGGACTCCATTGCAAATACACTCACCATTCGGGATTCTCACCATTTTACCCTGTGACAACCGCACACATCCACACACGTACATACGGACACATACACACACACACACACGCACACACAGAAAAACCCTGGCTCGGAGCACGGTGATATATACCCATTTCCGCCCTATAATATACTCCCCCGCGAGCCTTGCCTGTCCATGACGGCCGCCTTTTCTTCCCTGTCTTAATTCATAGCAACTCAATTATGTCCACAATTAGGTTCTATATAAACCAAGTCCAAGCGGTCGGGGAATTTACAATAATAAAAAATACTACTGCCTTATCTCGAATGAGTACATCTCAAATGCATTTGGACTATGAGGGTAGTTTTAAAGTGAAATTTGTGGTACTCGGAGAGTAAAAATAGATGAAGTTAATATATATTATTGACGGGAGTCCATGAGAAATGAGCTATGGCTATAGCCGTAGGTTACTATGAGACGAAGTGAAAGATATGTGTTGGGACGCGTGTGTGCGTGTCTAAATGTGTTCGTGAATGTGTGCCTATGCGCTTGTCTAAGAGTTTGTGCGTGTGCGTGTGATTATCTGTGTGCGTGTGTGTTGTAAGTGTTCCTGCGTTTATGTGTGATTGTCAGTTTGCGTGTGTTTATATGTGATTGTCAGTGTGCGTATATGCGTGATTGTAAGTTTGCGTGTGTTCATGTGTGTGTGTGTGTGTGTGTGTGTGTGTTTGTATGATTGTCTCAGTGTGCCTGCGTTTGCACGTGCATGTGTGTGAATGAGTGAGTGACTGCTAGCCACAGAGCGACGACGAGGAGATTCCTTATGGGTTGTAAGTCTGGCTGGCTTGTTCCCCTGTCCTGTCCCATGTAACCTGCATGCGGTGTTTTGGCTTCGTAAATCATTTCGGGTCATAGCCTCGACAGATTTACTGCTTGCTGACTGCTCGCTCGAGGGCCATCAAAGAGTTAACTTGGCTTCATATCGTCGCCCAGCACTGTGTGCGCCCCATATGTACGCCCGTACAATGCCAACGTTGCACTGTTCCCAGCCCGCTATAACACAGTGTTGCACCTCCATATGTGGGCGTGATTCTGGCTAGTACACATATGGGTATGTCTATATCCACCTCACTGTGCCCATTCCCCATGTGTGCTATACAGGGTGGACGGAGTGGGACTCGAATGCGGGAATGTATTTGGCGGCGGCGGCGGCGGCGGCGACGGCGGTGGTAGTAATAGTGGTAGTGGCTGGGACCAAACTCCGCTGCGCCTCTACATGGTCAATGAATTTTTACCCACATTCATATGGAGAGATGGGTCAACACGGATCAGTTGAAAAATTTAAATGTTGTCCAAGGTCTTACTCCCTTTTCACGGGATTCCGGCCATAAATCTCCCTCTCATTGCTTATTCTTAGCCCTTTCCCCCTCACCCTATAAGTTAGCCTGGCGGCTGGGAGTCTATAGTATAGTGGCAAGTGTGGGGAGGTCGGGATGACGATAAAGATTTCAAGGGGAACTTCCACCCAGCCCAATCCACTGTCCACAAAGACAGCGTAGCCAACCGGTTGAATAAAGACTTTAAAAGCTTCGGTAAAGTATCATCATCATCATCAACATCATCTTCATCCTCACCTGTTTCAAATCCTACAGTCAAAGTCATGTGTTCAAGTTATCAAAGTGAGACGTCATAATCTCCCACATGAACATGAACATTTGTAAGGGTTGCATGTGTGGAATTTTAGGCAGTGCCTAAGCTTGGAGGGAGATGAGTCAAAGGGAATTTTTGTAGTCGTAGGCTCTGCTCATCGGGGAGAAGATCCCCAACGGTGGTGCGGAGGGGGCGATAAGTTAAGTTTTAAGCATGCTCGGTCCATGCTTTTAGGGAGGGAAATGGTGGAATTGCAAATGGCAGTGGAAGGAGGGACGAGCGGGTGTGTGTTTGTGTACTGAGTGTGTGCATTCGTGTGCTTGGATGTAAAGTGTGTGCGTATGTGTGTGTGCGGATGTAAAGTGTATGTGTGTGTGCATGCGTGGATGTAAAGTGTGTGTGTGTGTGTGTGTATGTGTGTGTATATGTGTGTTTGTACAGGATGATGGTAAAAGGAAAAAGGGTCGGAAATCCATAAATCAATCTATTGATTTATCACTGGTGATGTGGAGGGAGCTTAACGTAGATTACGCTTCTATGGTTTTTTGATAAACGGCCGCTGACTCCCTCTCATGCTCCCTCCTCTTGTTCGCCTTTCATTTCTCCCTTGTCTCTTCTGGATGAGTGACCAGCGACCACCCGAATTTCGGTTTTTTATGGGGAAAACCTTACATTTCTCAAAAAAAAAATCTCGGGGACGAAGGAAACCAGGGGGGAATTCAATGTTTAAAACATCATTATGGGCTGTTACGGAGAGTCACGACCAAGAGTAGGAGTTGCTATGAAACACCACTCATTCTGAGCGTTCCGTACTAGCTTGTACTCCCCCGGCTACTAAAATTACTACTACTTTCCCGGGCACCCGAAACCGCGGGAGTTTTAGGGGAGGGTAACTCTTGAGAATCTTTTCAATGTCCCTTCAATAATGGCCCACTAATGGATTTTCATGAGGTTCCAAGTGGGTGTGTTACCATGGGTGAACCCAGACACACTTGACGGCTGCTCTAACTTAGAGAGTTCGGTTTGCCGCGGCAAAATAACGCTGGATCCGAAGAGAATCCCGTATTTCAGTCCTACACATAAGTGATACATACGGAAAGTAAAAGTGCGTATGAAAGTAGTAATGATTCGCGCCAAATTTGAAATGGAAGCTCGATTGATACTTATTTATACAATAATAAATTTTTCATAGGACTTTGAATGCTCAATGGTAATTTGCATCAAGTTACACGGTACGTTTCAGTGGGGTACATGTAATTTGATACATTGTAGCCTGCACTATTGTGATGGTCAGCACCGAGTGAACGAGTTGGGTTACAATTGTTTCCTTTATGAAGACATGACAGAATGGAAGTAATCGACGGATTGGAATGCGATTTTGACCTTCAGCATGCTATGACAGTCAACTAAGAGGTGACGGATTGGGGCACTTGCGGCCTTTATGAAGATATGACGGTGAACAACTAACCGGTGAATGGGAATGCAAGTGAAACCTCCACAGTATGACGGTAAGCCATAAGCCGTCATGTCAGCCAAAGTTTATTTGAATTTTGGAATAGCCACTGTCATTTCAAGACCCTATAATGACTCTTCAGCAAGTTAAAGTTTCCCTGTGGGCATAAGCATAGAGAACACTCCAGCCCCAATACACTGTCATTTCAAGACCCTATAATGACTCTTCAGCAAGTTAAAGTTTCCCTGTGGGCATAAGCATAGAGAACACTCCAACCCCAATGGCCCATCTAATGGTTTTATGAACACCTCGGAAACAACATATTGCATTGGGGAAAGGGTAAGGCGGATTACGAAACAAGCCGATTTCCTCCCATTATTGAGCCCACAATTGTCACAAATTGGAGAGAGATGATGTGTTTATGTTGTGACAGCTCGGTGGACCAAAACGGACCTTTGTTTCCCTAAAAGTGTGCTACAGACAGAGCCTTGGTGGATGGATATAGGGAAAGGGTGCAGAGCCATGAACATTTGGGTGTCACCCAGCGGCTACACCACACTTGCCCCATGTCCACGCATTGTCAATTTCGGGGGAAATATTAGTGAGCACAAGAAGGGAAACAGAGGGTTGGATAATTAACCCAAGGATTTACCCCATTCTTCTCCACTCGTCCCTCATTCTCTCCTGTCGTCCAAATTACATACGGAGACCGCTATGACGCCGCAACTTTGGGCGTGGTGGGTGCACACACACACACACACCAACTTTTTCCCCACTATAATGATCATTAATCTCTACCGTGTAATTCCATTGACTTTCAGCGCAAAAACTTCCATCTGTGTCTGCTGTCTTCCAAATTGGAGGAATACAACGAGAATTTCTATTGCAATGCCATGAGCACATGACTCACATTTTCAAAATTATTGACTTTTAATCTTGCCGAAGTTAGATATTTACTGAAAGCTAATTTACCTACTTAGGCATATTTAAGTTAGATATTTACACATAGTTAATTTATCTATTTAGGCATATTTAATTTCCCTTTTTAAACATACTTAATTTACCTATTTAGGCATATTTCCTATTTACACCTAATAATAATAAAAAATAATGGCAGCAAATTCAAGATATTCAAGTTATTTATGTCAACATAAATAAAGCCAGTTATTTCACCATTGCATGTTTTAAAAACAGATTTTTGAAGTCTTTTTCTATTCATTCCTCAAGCCAGCCACACATAAGTTCACTAACATGGACTCAAGTCCACAAAGCCCAAACGAGGAAGTTTCTATTAGGGGTCTCCAGTTAAGCTTATTACGATTAACCTTGAGTTAATCCACCGGATCCCACCAGCCTTCCGTACCAACCAGCCACACATAAGTTCACTAACATCGACTCAAGTCCACAAAGCCCAAACGAGGAAGTTTCTATTAGGGGTCTCCAGTTAAGCTTATTACGATTAACCTTGAGTTAATCCACCGGATCCCACCAGCCTTCCGTACCAATGGCATCCATTGAAATGGCACTGGCTCAGCTCCTGACTCATCCGCCTGGACCTCCTCTGACGCAGTCGTTCCACTCCACTGTGTACAGCCTATCCGCTATGAGGTAAGCCATGGTGTAGCATCTCCCTCTAGAATTTCCCACATCACTCCACACATTAGTCGGGAGTACATACGAACATTGCATTGGGGGACACGTGTTGGTAAATTCCATTTGTTTATCCATGTACAACATTATAAGACTTCAACAGTAATTGACATGCTCACATATTCTATCGTCCCGCACTAACTTTGGTGGACACTGACGTTCACATTCCCTTGGGTCACCAACAGGCGGAAATACTAATGCCATTACCGAAGGTGAATCATATTATTAGCCCGCGCATGCCCACCCATATGCTCAACTCTCATATGATTAACTTTATAATGGCACCAAAGGGCATGTCCACCCTGTACACTATACAAACAAAACTCTGAAAATCCTGAACCACTTTGAGCTCAATCCACATCCCCAAACATCCCACTCTTCCAGCCATTTCCTCAAGTAGTGGATGAGTGTGTAGAGAGGGTGATAATGACAAAGCGGAATGAATTGGAGGCGGAAAGGCGGGAGGAGGCTCTGAAGGTCCTATGAGAGTTATGATGATGATGGCGGGGCTGATGACGTTGAGAATATTCGTATGCCATGAGAAGCGGGGTTGAAAGAGAGAGAGTGAGAGAGTTTTGGAATGCGGGTGGCATAACTTGACAAAACAACGTGTGGTATGGCTCCGCTACTACCGCTTATTCCTACCCCTGTATGCATGCATACGGTGTAGACCAGCCCATATCATAGGTCGAATATGTAGGAGGAAGTCCACAAGAGCCCCTCCACTGCTCCTCTTTTTGGCTCCTGGTTGGTTGCATGACCTAATCCGTAACCAGGAACGAAACAGATGCCGTGGCCAGAAAATTTATGACGAGCTGAGGCTTTGCAAAAGGATTTCCTTGGACGCTTCGCATTTATAAGGCTTTGTGGAAAATGACATTCAGCTCAGAAGGCTTCACAATAATTCCTTACTTTTTCTTTCCACCGCCGCCGCCACCGCCGCCGCCGCTGCCGCGCGGTGGAGGGAGAGGCGGGCACGTTGGAGACACATAGTGGCAGAACAGACGTGTAAGTATATGTACAATGGGATGGTGGGAAAAGCAAGCCAAAAACGACATTGACATCAACCCGCACAGAGGAGACAGCCATAGGGAGTGGGAGTGAGTGAGAGTGAGAGAGAGAGACAGGGAGAGAAGCCTACCTTGCATTTCGTTTACTCCAATCTTCTAGCCTTCTTGATCTAATACGCCGTCTGCATACCATTATGACCCCAGGAATTACCATATATATACACACGACATGGGGAGACACACACACACACGGACGCAAGCTCCGCCTCACCTTGGTGCATATTAAACATTTCCAGCCTGACTTGGACATGTTTTTGTAACAGTGAGCTTCCAGACCTCCCGCTCAAGTGAGTAGCGGCTCACACTTGTTTGAACGTTACCGCCCGAACTACGCATTAATGATATCCATCCTTTTCAACGTACCCGCTCTAGCTGTGCAGTAAAATGATATCCATGCGGTTGAACATTCTCGCTCTAGCTGTGCAGTAAAATGATATCCATGCGGTTGAACATTCTCGCTCTAGTTGTGCATTGATGATATCGACTGATTTGAACGCTCCCGCCGTAGTTGCTTACCAGCGATTTGCAATCTTTTCAACTTTCCCGCCCCAGTTGCATTGTTGTTCATTAATGGTATCAACTCGTTGGGAAAATATTAGGTTGAACAAGTACAAACTTGTGCGAAGCTTCGGGTCGACTCAGAAGTGGTTCGAGCGGTTACCACGGTATATATGCTATGCAGTTGCCATTAAAACTGCAAATCATAATAAACAGTCTCTATAGTAACCAAATGGAAGCTGGCTGATAACCGGCGGTGGTTCTTTGAACAGTTGTTGAACAGTGGATCCGGAACCTGTGGGACAAGTCAATGTGGAATTTCTTCCGCAAAGTATCTATTTTACTACTCGGGAAAATTCCAGAGTAATTTCCCTGTACATACTTGATGGAGTGGGCAGTGCAAAAGGGTTTCCCTGCAGGCATGGCTAATGCAGGAAAGCCCGTGGTGGCTA